>CAUZXS010001946.1:232500-312690 GCA_963585895.1 Sepioteuthis lessoniana
AAACATAATGAATGACAGTTGAAGATACGTACGATTACACGTGGTCTAGTCCATCTTATAAATATTTTGGCCCTTAAGGCCAGGTGGTGCGGGTTCGAGTTTCGAAGAGGGCATCTATCTTATAACATTATTTTACTTCAATATACACCGTTGAATTATTTGCACTCAGCCAATCTGGAAAAGCTATAACAGCTGTGGAAAGTAAGTGAAAAAACATGCGTGTAAAGTATGAGCTGCGGGTACTTTGAGGCTAAGGTCACATAAGTAGGCCAATGGACTAAAAATATAGAGTTGAATTGTACTATATATATATATATAAACGGCCAATTTGTATAAGGCTTAGAGTGTTTGCCAATGGACCGGGTTTCAATCCCAAGTCGGTTCATATCAAAGACTCAAAAAATGGTACTCTATGCCTCTGTTTTTAACACTTAGCATTATTAGGTACGGAACATTGGTAAGTAGAGCTCTCCCCAACACTTCGGTGTAGTAGCTATTGAAAAGGGCGCCTTCTGGTTGCCCTCGACTACAGTCAGCCAGCTTACTTAATTCATATATATATATATACTAAGAGGCCGAAGTTCAGTCATTACACCCCGGAGACTCCCTTCCACACACACACACACACACACATATATATATATATATATATATATAAGTAAGCGTGTTCGAGCTCCAGTCACGCTATTACGTTCTCTTTCGGAAATTACACATGGAAAAGGCATGAACCCCTTTATTCTTCCAGTTATCGGTAAAATTGTATCACTGCTGTTCTTCTACAAGAATATATTTGGCATTGAATAACCAACAAAAATGGATTTGTGTCTAAATAAAGAATCTAAATCAAACCCATGAATAAGTCCTTTAGCTCAGTTCGGTACGAAAAACCAAAAATACAGGGTATCCAGTTTGATTGACGGATTGATTTTAACGGCTTGTCAACTCGTCTAGGGTTATTTTATGCCTAGAGCTTAGGGAATCGAGTGCATATTCATAATTTTGTGCAATTGGTTGGTTGTTTGGTTGATTGATTATTTTGGCCTATCAACCAAATCTGTTTATACGTATATTAAGTATATAAGCTTTATAAGCGAGTAGATTGTGGGTAACATTGAAAACGAACCAGAGCTCTTTTGGTTACTTGCCCAGTCGGCTGGGGCTGAAGAATACACCGACTGCTTCTCTGCAGAGGGGTAAGACTCCCCCAACGAGTGTCCTGGATATGACACTAAACAATCTGATGGTGAGGTTCCAGCAGTGCTGGAGCTTTGGGGAATGCGGAGTACCCCTTCATTGCCATTGCTCCCAGGTCCACTCTAGCCCGGGGTGGTCGCACCTGATAAGGGTCCTATCTATGGGTTAAATAGAATTAACAGCATACTTATGCTAAAATGAATTGTTTGAGTAAAACTGAATAGTTTGAAATAGAAATGACTTTTACAATTAAACCGTACTTACATTTAAACTGCGTGCTTATGCTTAACTGAATTATTTCAAATAGAACTGTTTTTTGACATTAAAACTGTATTTACACTTAACCGAATTGTTACATACAACTGCTTGAATAGTTAGAAATGAAAATGTTTTTGACCATTAAACTGTGTACTTATGCTAAACTGAACTGTTTTCAATAGAACAAATTATTTACATAAAAATGGATTTGGCGTTAAATAACCTACAAAGATTGATATGCCATAAAACTCAACAAACCAAACCATCTTTTGGTTACATGAGCTTTTCTGTTAAAGGGGAGATCCATGGACCTATATCTTTGAGTGGAAGCCGATTTTCCTCAGATAGTTGATTATGTTCGTAGAATATGTTGATTCAAATAGTTCATTCATGCTCGTGGCATTGTGGAAAGCTCTTCGAGTGTGGAAAAAGTTTTTACATTCTATCAATGTGTGTTTTACTGTTATTTTTTGTGCAGTTTCTTAGGTCTTAAAAACAATTACAATTTAATAGGATAAGTTAATTGAAAATATACACCCCGGGACAAAAATATAAGACCATCCTCAAAAATGAAGAAAAATATTGTTTACAATTTTTAAATTATGAAAATCAGATATATGAAAGATAAGGCATAAAGACAATTAAATTGAAAATATGATGAAATTTCAATTAATTTTATTATATGTATATTATCATTCATTCTTAATTTCAAAATTTTGTTTTGACATAAATAAAAGACCAATGAGCAGAACTATAGAATATAAAGGCAAATTTTTTATTTGATATTTTATAGATCCGTCGTTAGCTTTGATAATCTCAAAAATTCGGCTTGGCATACTATCAACTAGTTTCTGAAGTTGAACCGAAAGTATTTTTCCCATGCGTCAAAGATAACGTTTTTGAGATCAGAAATTGCTAAGTACTGTCGACCTCTTTCATAAACTTTTGCAACAATCAATCCCCACAAATTTTCTATTGGATTGAGGTCTAGAGAGCACGCTGGGTGGTCAAGAAGTCTTACTTTTTGTTCAAGCAAGTACTTCTTTGTTATTGATGCATTGTGGATAGCAGCAATATCTTGCTGAAAGATTCATCCTTCTCCACATAAACAACGCTCTTCTTGTGCGAGAGATAAACCATTTAGCATCTTCATATAATCTGCAGCTTCTTGTCGACCACTGACAAACTGTATTTTAAGTTTTCCTGAAGATGAGAAGGTCCTTCCAGATCATAAGAGATCTTCCTCTATTATGCCTTGTTAAGTAATTCTCATCTGAAAAATTTTTTGCGTGCCAGTACTTCTAAAAGCCATCCGGACCGTCTAAATTAAATTTCTTTTCGTTCGAGAAAACAACTTTTAGCCATTCTTTAGCACTCATGGTTTGATATTGACGAGAATATTCCAGTCGTTTCTCAATGTGCCTCATAGTTAACCTTGGACGATGAATTATTTTCTTGTGCTTAATTTTTTCGTTTTTAATTGTTTTGATACTGCAAAGAATATCCACTAGAGATTTCAATATTTTTGCTGTTGACGAATTTTTATTTTTTACTTCACAAACAATTCTTCTCTTGAATTGTGTTGATAATTTTTCTTGCCTACCAGTTAAATTTCTTGTTCCATACTTATTTGGACTTTTCAAGTAATTGCAGAAAACGGTTTTATTGCGTCTAAGGCCTTCGAAATTTCTCTCTGAGATTTTTCGACTCTTTTCTGAGCTGTAATCTCGCCTTTCTCAAATTCATATAATGTAGTTCCTTTAGCCATCGATGTTTTTAGTATTTTAAGTATTAGGCATTCAAATATATATATATATATATATATATATATATATATATAAGCAAAGTTTGTGACTTTAGCCGAGAGTGATCCAAAGGCTCCCTTTTCAATAGCTACTACACTGAGGTGTAGGAGAGGGCGCTACTCCATTCCCTGGATTGCTCCACTTTACCCTTGATCCATACCTTATAATGCTGAGTGTTAAGTAAGGTGCCATCAAGTAACATTTTTTGAGTCTTTGGTATGACTCGACCTGAAATTGAACCTTGGTCTCCCAGACCATTGGCGAACACTCTACTCATTAGCCCATTGGCCCGGTATATATATATATATATATATATATATATATATATATATATATATATTTGATTTGTAAGCGAATGGTTTATCCGTAACTTTATTTTTAAACGCATTAGTAGAGCTTATTTGTTTGCCCACATTTAAACGATTTTAAATATTCCTATCTAACATTGACAATTCTATTTTATATTAATCTGTTGTTTGTAAACAGTTAAATGCTTTTAACGATTGCTATTTAACATTAATCAGTAAAAGTAAAGTTGGCGACCGTAGTCAAGGGCGACCAGAAGGCTCCCTTTTCAATAGCTACTACACCAAGGTGTAGGGAAGGGCGCTACTCCTTTCCTTGGATTGCTCCACTTTACCCTAGACACGTACCTAATATTGCTAAGGGTTAAGCAAGGAGGTATCAAGTACCATTTTTAAAGTCTTGGGTATGACGCGACCTGGGATTGAACACAGGTCTCACGGACCATTGGCGAACACTCTACCAACCAGGCCTATGAGCCGGTCAACCATTTAACATTAATAAATCTATCTAATATTAATCATTTGATTGTGCACAGCTTTATGGTTTCAAGTATTCCAACTTAATACTAATAATCTTATCTGATATTAATTATTTGTAAATGGTTTCAAGTATTGATATTTGATATTAGTAATTCAATCTATCAAATATTCTTATCTTTTACGAATAATCTGGTTTCAAATAACAAATAATGATAATCCTTTATAAATGATTGAATAATTCTATTTAATCCATAGATTATTGAATAATTCTATTTAATCCAATAGATGGGACCCTTATAGGTACTCCTCCCTCCGAATCAGAGTGGACCTATCATCAATGAAGGGAATACTCCACATTCCCCAAAACTCCAGGAATTGAGTCTCACCATCAGCTGCAGTATAGTGTCATATTTAGAATAATCCAACAAGGGTTGATATGCTCTAAAAACCGACCAACCAACCAACCAACTCATGGCAGCTGTGTTACACAAAATCAATTTCCGCAAATATTCAATTATTGATTGCACGCTCGGGATTCCTTTAGCTTCTTTGATGTCTCACAAAGTGCGTATTCTGAAATCGTCAGAGATATGACTTCTTTGTACGTTTATTACCCAAAGTTTGAGTTAATCTCAGAGATGCAACTTACCCTGTCCGGAGGACTTAGAATAGACTGACTGCATGCCTTGCAGTGAAGTAACATCTCGTTAAAAAAGGTGTGTCCTGGCTATGATATTAAACTGCATCCGGTGTTGAAGCTCTAGTTCTGGGGACCTGGGGAATGTAGGAGGTCACCTTTTCATTGTCTTTACTCCCAGGTCCCCCCTGATATGAAGTGATAGTACCCGTTCGGGTTTCATCTATTAGTCGAATAGGTCTGTTTGAAAATTATTCGTATAAATTTTTTTTATCCGTTTCCTTTCATGTGACCAGAAGTGGCAGGCAGTGTTCTCGTGGCGTAATGGCTAACATGCTGGACTGCGACATTGTCGTAAGTAAGTTCGATTGTTATATAATTGCGGAAGGATTTTTTTATTATCATTTTTCGTTTTATATATCTTATCTTTCGGTTTAGTTAGGCTTAGAACCTTTCAGCTTAGTGCATGGGTTAGTTAGGTGCACACATTGAGTGCAGGTGTTCACGGGCGCGGGGGGAGGATGTGACAATCACAGATGTCACAATAAAAACCCCAGATAGGAAATACGACTGGGGATGTGAATGACGTCATGCCCGCAAGCGATGGGCTGGGATTCTTAGTGATTTTGAATAAAAGCAGTGAGTTGAGATTTGAAGCTGGACGAAGCGAGTTGATTTTTCGGACCTGGACGAGGCCGGTGCAGTTTGTGGACTGTGGGGTGCCCACGCGCGTTGGTTGAGTCAGTGAGCTGAGAGCTGACATAGGACGAACAGTCAGCATAGAAAGATTGTGTCTCTCTCTCTCCTCGTGTCGAAAACCTAAACTTAAAGAAGGTAATAAAAGTTTCGTACCTGAACCAAGAAGGTCGTCAGTGTTTTGTGTTTTTCGGATTCCTATGCGTATGAACATAATATGAACATTATGAACGTTTTATGAACATATGTACATTTCACGTATTCGTACCATGGCTATATTACACGATCTCCACTCTAGGTATTATGTTCATTTTCGGTTTGGTTTCGTTTTAAGGCATATTGACCATTGTAGGCCATTTAATGCCAAATGCTTTTTATGCATATATCAAATATATGATTTCTAAACTCATTTTAAAGATAACATTTTTAAACAAGTCTAAGCTCGTTTTTTTTTTTTTTTTTTTTTTTTTTGCACACAGTTTAATGATTTCACTTAATTTCAAACAATTCAGTTTACACAGTTTTTTGTTTACACAGTTAAATGTAAAAACAGTTCTATTTTAAATAAATCAGTTTAGCATAAGTCTATAGTTTTTTGTTTACACAGTTAAATGTAAAAACAGTTATTTTCAAACAATTCAATTTAGCGTAATTACACAGTTTAGTCCTATTTGACCCATAGATAAGACCCTCTCTGGAGCTAACAGTCCAAGCCAGAGTGGACCTGGGAGCAATGGCAATGTAGGAGTACTCCGCATTCTCTAAAGCTCTTGTATTCCTGAAGCCTCTCCATCAGATTACTTAGGATACTCGTTGGAGGAGTCTTACCCCTCTGTAGAGATACAGTCGGTGTATTCTGCAGCCCTGGCCGACTGGGCCATTCCCTGTAGGCTAATAACATTGGAAAAGGTATGAATCTCTTTGTCTCATCAGCTATGGGGTCAATTGTAACTTCTAACAGAATGGCTTTTGCATTGAATAACCCACGGAGGTCGATAATTCCTTAAAACAAAGAAGCAAAAGTTCACCAAACCAGAAGTGACGGAAGATGTCACCATTTTTGCAAGATTAGTTTTCATTCATCCCAGTATCTACAGACATACGGGGACAGACACAGACAGACGGTAAGTGAGGTAGTAAGTGAGTATCGCTCTTGGAGAAATGGTTATCATCGTAGCTAAAGTAATAGACAACTCAAGTTCAAACCCTGGACGAAGTAATTTGCGTTTCACTTCGCGTTAATGCCCTTGAGAAAGGCATGAATCCATCAATTCTGTAATGGGAAAACAGTCGGGTAGACTATGCTCTTTAGACTTCGTACGGCAACCTGTCAAGGCGAAGAAAAGCTATATTCAAACCAGATGAACACCCGCTTAAAAATTGACCTTGTGTCACATTCTGTCCGTACCAACCATAATTAAGTATACCCCCCCACCAATTTTTTTAATGAAAAGCTAATTTTTTTCAAAACAAAAGATACTAGTATTTTATTATTCTTCCTGGAATATTGTTCAACCAAAACTGATATTGTTAGATATCATTTATCACAGAACTCTACAACATTGAAACTTTGTAGCCAAAAATATGAACATGAAGCCGTCCAAAAGTAAGTATACCCTTGCACAAAAATTAATCGTGTTTTCAAACAAAAATTGATTTTTCTCGTGAGTCCAAAATTTAAGAAGAGTGCCAGTGACAAAGTTGATAACGTGCTGGACTGAAGCTTTGTTGTAAACAAGTTCGAACTCCAGTCGCGCTATCACTTTCGAACTAATACCCTTGAAAAAGATATAAAATCTCTTAATCCCACTTCCAGTTATGGGTTAAATGGTACCACTACTATTCTTCCACAAGGATGGTTTTGGCATTAAATAACCCACAAAGGGTGAAATGACATTAAACCAACCAACCAACCAACCAAAATTTAGTAATATATAGATTATTTTTTTGAGGATATATGAACATACATTTTAAATATCTGTATATATGTTAGTTTGATAAATGTTAATTGATTTAAAATGTGTTGTATTGTTATCTTTGGATGGGGGGGTGCAAAATATTTTTGGTGGGCGCAAAAACATTTTTCAAGGGTGGGGGGCGCAAAAGATGTTTTTCGGGGGGTGTAAAAACATTTTTTGGCATGTCAGTAATATTATTATAGTAAACATTCAGCACGTGTGCTGATTGTACCGGGTGTCTCCAAATAGATGCAACCCATTAATATGATAATTCATATTGCATCAAGTCATCTTTCATCTGATGCTTAAAAAGCAATCATATAACTTCAGAAAGGTCAAATCAGACGACAAGGGCAGAAATTGATTTACTATATCCTACAGTGCATGTGAGAGACCAAGTTCTTGGGAACGTCTCTTCGGAGGGACTTTTTCGGGCTCCTTCCGGCAGAATCTCTCACCGCATCCACATTGTCAGGACATCTTGCAGTCAATTTCCTATCAGATCTGAGATTTTCTACCTTCTTGTTGAGGTTGTTTACTGACTCGGTGGCTTAAAATTTGTGTACCCAACTATAAATTTGGCTTTTTGGGGGATGATTGCTAAGTTAAACTTCCTGTGAAATTTAGCAGTTACATGGGTCCCATGTATATTGTGACACTCGATGTATTGAATACAGATACGCCTCGTCGTAAGTTATTTCTCAGTGCTCATGGGCAAGGCCTCTGCCACGTCTTCTTATAACGTCCTGTTTGGGACGAGTGAACGCTAAAATATGGACCACAAGATTGAACTAATTTAAACATAGCACTTGAAATAAATAATTCTGTCGTGCTTTGAGTGTATCATTGTTTTGGATTGTTTGTTTTTTTAAAGCTGGAATGTCTCTATCAAAACTTTGTAAAGTGGTTAGAGGCTATCTAAATCACTGAGGTATTTAATAAAGAAACAATGTCACTTACTTTCCCAAACCTGTAATTATAATTATTGTTGTATAATTAGGCGCTACAATTAATCGTAGTAAGTTATTAAGACTAATAATAAGAGTTGTATTACAACCTTTATGAACGCTAGAATTAACAGAAAGTATGCGATTATTATATATTTTACGCGTTGATAGATATACAACAAAATAAATGACTTTTGTCGAGAACATATACCCTACAAAATTTTCATTCAGCTAAAAATAGGACTGAAAATCGTCTTTATTCTTTAAGTTAAAGTATTTGACTTCTCACAAGGCCAAAATGGGACTCAAGGTCGGTTTCGTTAGGGGTACTCAAAAGAGATTGAAAAGGGGACAAAAATGCTTAGATTCCGTTGCACTATCATTGACGGGCGCCTTAACTCTTTAACTAAAAAATGGCGGGTGCTTTTTGAAGGGAAGCCCCTTCCCTGGAACTAAGCTGTTATCAAACCTCACCACCCGGTATAAACGCCGGAGGAGTACAATATTTGAAGAGTATTACACAAATGAAAATCTCACAATGATGTGCCGTTTCAGTCCGGGTCACAGTTATATTCATCATCATCATCATGTCGTGCCGCTAGCACGGATATCCCTGACCTTCTCTCGCCAATTCTCCCGATCATTCATCGCCTCTGGCAGGTCTTCAGGGCTACATCCCGTATCCTCACATAGCTGCTGTATGTATGTTCGAGCTGGTCGTCCTGCTTTTGCTCGGCCATATGCGGGGTCCATAGGAGTACATCCCTTATGAGCTCGTCTCTGCTTCTCCAGCAGTGTCCTGCGTGCCTGGTTCGTCTAGCTTGGATAGTTTTCGTGAAGGGAGGCAGGTGACCGTATAGTTGATGCCTTGTGGGGGGTTGCCGCCAGGACTTGTTTAATATTGCTCGCAACATTCTTGTGTAATTGCCGTCTAGCTTCTTCTCCAACCGTTTAGTTTGCGTCCAATTAGTGCATCCATATAGCAGTATCGATACGACCGCTGCCTGGAAGAAACTGCGTTTCATTTTATCGGTCAGGTCTGATTTCCATATGATCGAGAGCCTATTGATAGCTGTCCATGCCTTCGTTAGCCGTGTGTCGATGTCCTTTTCGGTTGATGAGACGCTGTTTCCAAGGTAGGTTAATTTGTCTACTAGTTTCAGAGAGGTTCCGTCTAGTGTGGAAATGTCGCCTGTTTGGTTATAGCATATATATTCAGTTTTGTGTGCATTGACATGGAGGCCAATGCCTGCGGCGGTTCGTTCCAAACTATGCAGTAGTGTTTCGGCTTGGTTGGGTGTATTTGCCAGTAACGCTATGTCATCGGTGTAGTCGGTGTCGGTAATTGTTTTTGCGGGGTGGACAGAACAAATTTTCAACTATAAAAACGAATAACATTTTTTCCACATAGCTATGTATTTTTGTCAGCATCGAAAAAAAAAGTTTTATGCTGATCTCGCACCAAAACTCACCATCGTTGTCAAGAAAATCCTGTCTGTGAAATCCATCTTTCATCGGCCCAATTCACGCAGATGAAATGATTGAGGTTATCTTCATTTCGTCAGTTGACAGCTTCATTAAACATGACTTGTCATTCGCATCGCTGTCGCCATTACTGAAATGCACTACCCAATGCCTAACTGTGCTCACATTAAATGTCTGGTTCTCATAAATTTTTATTTAGCGTTGATAAATGTCACTGGGTAAAAAAATCCACATGGAGGAATTCAATGCCTCTCATGTCAGTGACCATTTTGCCTGAATGCTACCCAGTTGCTATTTGTAACCTGATAAGAAATCGTGGGCAACTGGAATACTATCATACAACCAACATCTGATAAGAGAGTTGAAAACATTTCTTTCGGAGAGAACCCTTACAAGCGCTGAATACAGGTTCTTGTTCATTGAAGCTGAAAAAGCAGGAATCATAGTGACTAAATGGGAAAACTGAATTATAACAGAAAATTTGCTAACGATGTAAGTGTGCTTCCTATAACTGTTGTAGTTTCCGTAAAAATGAATTGCAGGCATTACTTTTTGAGCATCCTACGTATTTCGAAAAGGGTGATGATCAATAAATTTTGTTGACTCACCGGTTAGGAAACTTGTTGGAATTCCAATGATGAAGACAACGAGAACAGCGGTCAGGTTATACCACAGATATGACAAGCTATACAGGCTATTCAACCCGGATCTGGAATATGAAATAATCAATAAAATCATTAGTAAAACAGAAAACAAGGAAGATAATAATAATAATAATAATAATAATACAAACGGATCATCTAATCCGGACCAGAAGACCGGACCTCATAATAATCAACAAAAAAAAAAGAGGATCTGTAAAATTGTTGACTTTGCAGTCCCGGCGGACCACAGAATAAATCTGAAGGAAAGTGAAAAGAAGGATAAGTACTTCGACCTTGCTAGAGAATTGAAAAAGCTGTGGAACATGAATGTAACGATTGTGCCTATTGTGATTGGTGCCTTAAGCACAATAACTAAAGGATTATTAAAAGGCCTGGAGGACTTGGAAGTTGGTGGACGGGTAGAGACCATCCAAACGACAGCATTGCTAAGAACGGCCAGTATCCTGAAACGAGTCCTGGAGACTTGAGGAGACTTGCTGTCACACAAACTCCAGTGAAAAACCATCAGCTAACACTGATGTGAAAAACTCTAAAGGAGTAAATAATAATAATAATAATAATAATAATAATAATAAAGGAGGATTTGCAAAATTATCGACTTTGCTGTCCCGGCTGACCACAAAATAAAACTGAAAGAATGTGAAAAGAAGGATAAGTACCTGGCCCTTGCTAGTGAATGGAAAAAACTATGGAACATGAAGGTGACAATTATACCAATTGTAATTGGTGTTTTTGGTACAGTAGCTAAAGGATTATTAAAGGGACTGGAGGACTTGAAAGTTGGAGGACAAGTGGAGACCATCTAAACTACAGCATTATTGAGAACGGCCCGAATACTAAGAGTCCTGGAGACCTGAGGAAACTTGCTGTCATTCAAACTCCAGTGAAAGGCTATCAGCTAAAATTGATGTGAAAAACTCTAATGACTAAATAATATTGTTGTTGTAGTTGGAAAGTTATGAATGATTAAGTATAAAATTCGATCATCCATTAAAACAGAAAACAAGGAAAATAATAATAATAATAATAATTGCCATGATGCCACTTAACCACATACTCAAAAAATGCACAGCTGGATACAAACTTAGTAGATCACAGGAAAAGATCAATCACCTAATGTATATGAATGATATAAAACTATTTGCAAAAAAATGTAAAAGAACTGGAAACCCTAATAGACACAGTTAGAATATACAGTCAAGACATAGGAATGAAATTTGGCATAAAAGAATGTGCCATGCTCGTAATGAAAAGTGGCAAACGACATAGGACTGACGAAATGGAACTACCAAATCAAGACAAGATTAGAACGCTAGCAAAAAACGAAACCAACAAATACTAAGGAATCTTGGAGGCTGACACCATCAAACAAGTGTAAATGAAAGACAAAATTCAAAAAGAATATCTCAGGAGAACTAGAAAACTACTCAAGACAAAACTTTCTCGCAGAAATCTTATCAAAGGAATAGATGCTTGGGCTGTACCCCTCGTTAGATACTCGGGACCCTTTCTCAGGTGGACCAGTGATGAACTTAAATAAATGGACCAAAAAACTAGAAAACTTATGACCATGCACAAGGCATTGCATCCCAGAGACGACATTGAAAACTCTATGTACCAAGAAAATAAGGAGGAAGAGGACTTACCCAGCATCGAAGACAGCGTTGACACATCGATAAAATGACTCGAAGACTACATAGAAAAACACGAACGAGGACTGATTACATCCATCAGAAACGATACTGACAACACGATAGATAACAGAATGACAATAACTAGGAAACAAAAATAGAATGGAAAACAACTCTATGGCGTTTTAAACGACTAATAAACAACATCTCACACGACAAAACCTGGACATGGCTAAGAAAAGGAAACTTTAAGAGAAAAATAGAATCTCTCCTAATGGCAGCGCAAAACAGAGCCATAAGAACCAATCATATCAAGGCGAGAATAGACTCAACAAAATAGCAAATGTAGGCTATGTGACGACAGAGACGAAACGATCAATCACATGATAAGCGAATGCAGCAAATTAGCACAGAAAGACTACAAGGCTAGACACGACTGGGTGGGTAAGGTGATCCACTGGGAAATGTGCAAGAAACTTAAATTTGACCATAGCAACAAATGGTATATGCTCAAACCAGCACCTGTCCTAGAAAATGACACACATAAACTCCTATGAGACTTTGACATAAAAATGATTTACCTAATCTCGGCCAGACCAGACCTTATAATAATCTACAAAAAAAAAAAAAGAAAATTTGCAAAATTGTTGACTTTGCTGTTCCGGCTGATCACAGAATAAAACTGAAAGAATGTGAAACGAGGGATAAGTACTTCGACCTTGCAGAGAATTGAAAAAACTATGGAACATGAAAGTGACAATTGTACCAATTGTGACAGGTGCTTTTGACACGGTAACTAAAGGGTTATTAAAGTGATCTGGAGGATTTGGAAGTTGGCGGCCGAGTCGAAACTATCCAAACAACAGCATTATTGAAGACGGCCAGAATACCGAGAAGAGTCCAGGCGACTTGGGAAAGATATGAATCCAAATATTCTCCCTCCAGCTATGGGTAAATAGTAGGGCAGACTATGTTCTTCAGCCTTGGTGAGACAACTAGTCTAGGAGAAGGAAAACTCTGAATTCAAACCTGTCAAACTCCGCTTAAAAATTGACCTTATGTTATATCCTGCCCGAGCGGAGGGGTTGGGTAAATATGATAAATACATAACGACACTTACGCAAAAAATCGGAGATACAACATTCTATTTAATTAATTATACTAGCCAATTGTAATTGCTTATAAAAAAGAAAAGAAAAAAAGAAAAGATAAATAAAAAAATAAATATCAAGTTTTGTGAAAGAGTTCACATTTTAAAGTAAATGTATTCAAATTATTTTTCGGAGGGGTGGAATTTAGTTAACTTTTTCGGTGTGACTTGCGATAAGGTTTGACGGGGTTCCTTCGGCATCGTGGCTAACTTACTGGACGGTGATATTGTAGTAAACGAGTTCGAACTCCAGTCGCATTATTACGTTCACTTTAGGACTAATACCCTTGAAATGGCTATGAATCACCTAATTCCACCAGCTATAAATTAAATAGTACCGTTTGACATTAAATAATTCATGCAGGTTGATACGCTATTAAACAAAGAAACCTTACTAAACCGGTGTGGTTAACATTGCTAGAACACGTGGATTGAACTTTTTAAGAAATTAAAGATTTACTTTTGTAAAGTAAGTGGCTCACTTCTGTAAGGAAAACGTAGCTGGAGAATAAGAGAGTTTATGTTTTTGCCAAAAGTATTTGTCCAAGAATGAACGTAATAGCGCGTAATCCTATTTACCAACCCCTCCGCTTGGGCAGGATATGACACAAGGTCAATTTTTCAGCGGAGTTTAACAGGTTTGAATTTAGAGTTTTCCTTCTCCTAGACTAGTTGCCTCACCAAGACTGAAGAACCCAGTCAGTCCTACTATTTACCCATAGCTGGAGGGAGAATAATTGGATTCATACCTTTCCCAAGGGTATTAGTGCTATGTGAAATGCAATCAGTCTCGTCCAGGATTTGAACTCGGTTCGCCGTGTCCATTTCCTACGACGATAACCATTACACCACGGTCGTAGTTCAGCATTTTAAGGTTTGGTTTGGTTTGGTTGGGTTGGGTTTTATGGCATATCAACCATTGTAGGTTATTTAACGCCAAACCCATTTTTATGTAAATAACTAGTTCCATTTCCAACAATTCACTTTAGTATGAGTATACTATCTAATTGTCAAAACATTTCTATTTCAAACAATTCCGTTTATTCAAGCAGTTATATATTACAATTCAGTTTAGTATAAGTACAGTTTCAATGTCAAAAACAGTTCATTTTCAAACAATTCAGTTTAGCAAAAGCACAGTTTAAATGTAAGCATAGTTCAATTGTAAAAAATATTTGTATTTCGAGCTATTCAGTTTAGTTTGGTTTGGTTTGGTTTTATGGCATATCAACCTTTGTAGGTTATTTAACGCCAAATCCATTTTTATGTAAATAATCTGTTCTATTTAAAACAATTCAGTTTAGCATAAGTACACAGTTTAATTGTCAAAAACATTTCCATTTCAAATTATTTAAGCAATTTTATGTAATAATTGAGTTAAGCGTAAATACAGTTTTAATGTCGAAAAACATTTCTATTTGAAATAATTCAGTTAAGCATAAGCACTCAGTTTAAGTGTAAGTACGGTTTCATTGTCAAAAACGTTTATATTTCAAGCAATTCAGTTTACTCAATTCATTTTAGCCTAAGTATGCTGTTAGTTCTATTTAACCCATAGATAGGGCCCTATCAGGTGCTACCACTCCGAGCCAGAGTGGACCTGGGAGCGATGGCAATGAAGGGGTACTCCGCATTCCCCAAAGCTCCAGCACTGCTAGAACCTCACCATCAGATTGTTTAGTGTCATATCCAGGACACTCGTTAGGGGGGTCTTACCCCTCTGCAGAGGTGCAGTCAGTGTATTCTACAGCCCCAGCTGACTGGGCAACCAGCATTTTAACCTCTACACCCTAAAAAGAATCAATGGAATATCAGGAAAAGAAACAATTACACCAATAAAAAAAACACAATAAATAATTTGATAAAAAGTAATATAGAAGTCGATATATTTATAAACGCGATTCTCTTACA
Organism: Sepioteuthis lessoniana; assembly: GCA_963585895.1. Classification (NCBI taxonomy): domain Eukaryota; kingdom Metazoa; phylum Mollusca; class Cephalopoda; order Myopsida; family Loliginidae; genus Sepioteuthis; species Sepioteuthis lessoniana. The sequence continues at coordinate 247,623 of CAUZXS010001946.1, forward strand.
TACAACTGTTAATTTCCTTAGATTTACATTAAGAAAGGCATGAAGCCTTAAAATTTCATACCTCGGCTGCAATATCTCATCTACTGAACGTGCTGTCAACACACACATAGCGAAGGCTTGGAATGCTCTTGGAAGGTTATCAATCATATGAAAGTCTGAGCTATCTGATAAAATAAAACGGGATTTTTTCAAAGCTGTATCTGAGTCTGTACTACTACATGGAAGGACCACATGTTCGATAACAAAATGCATAAAGAAAAAGCTTGATGGGAATAACACACGCTCTCTTGAACAAATTCTGAGTGGTGTCCTCGTGGTGTAATGGTTAAAGCGATGGACTGCGGAATCGTAGTAAGCGAGTTCGTACTCTAGTCGCGCTATTACGTTCACTTTCGGGCAAATACCCTTGGGAAATGTATGTATCTTCCCAGCTATGGGTTAAATAGTACCACTACTGTTCTAAGAGAATGGCTTTGGCATTAAATAACTTACAAAGGTTGATATGCCATTAAACAAAGAAACCAAACCTTGAACAAATTCTGGGACTAATACCTAATAACAGTTGCTGTACGGCCATTTGCGTCCCATCTCACAAACAATACAATTCAGACGAATAAGGCATGCAGGGCACTCCAGAAGAAGCAAGGACGAACTTATAAGCGACGTTCTTTTATGGACACCTACACAGGGACACACCAGTGTAGGTCGCCTAGCATGGACTTAAATACATCAGCTCTGAACGGACACAGGATGCAGTATAGAACACCAGCTAGGAGCGATGAATGATAGGGACAGATAGCGAGAAATATGCTGTCAGCATGACTTGATGAATTTGACATTATATAGAAAAGTCCTATCAGGCACTTAAAGAGTCTTTAAGTATAAGTTGAGAAACCTTAACAGAATGGAAGTTGTGTGAAAACTTACGAGGTTTGTTTGGACGAGAGCCCCTCTGTGGTAAAACGCACATATTCGTGCGTGCTTTTCGTTGTCGAGATAGGACTGTAGAGAGAACGAGAGAGTGATAGGCTACATTGCTCCTACCACCAACCGGCCATTAGATGTACTATTTGGAAGGCAAGGGATATAATCTCTACAGAAGCAGGGAAATTGTTGAATTTCATTGACAGAAATAAAGTTCGAATATTCTTATATAACAATTCCCAATGTTAACTGAAGCCAAAACATTGATTTCTCATCAACGTTAATTAACTCACAGGTTCTTAACATTAAATACCATGAATAAAATTTAGCGACCTTAGTCGAGGGGTGACCCGAAGGCTCCCTTTTCAATAGCTACTACACCAAGAAAGAACCAAGGACCATTTTTAAGTCTTTGGTATGGCTCGACCTGGGATTGAACCCCGGTCTCCCGGCCCTTTGGCGAATAATTATCCTAAACTGTGCCCTTTATTTTAGTAATCATTAAACCCGTATGTAATATGAGTAAGTAGTACGAGTTTGACTCCTTTAAATACGAATACTTATCGAAAATTTTAATAAAAGCAGGGCTTATAATATACAGACTGTGTCTCTTGAAATGAGGAAATACCCATCCCCACCCCCCAAAAAAGGGAGTGAGTTATTAGGCTCCAGTTCTAGAGCTCTGTGGAGTGTGTAGTCATACTTCTATTACCATTACTCCCAGGTCTACTCAGACTCGCGGTGGTTGTACTGTTAGGGTCCCATCTGCTAGCTGAGTAGATCATTGAAACAGTAACTTAAAGACAAATGAATTTTTAAAAAGAAAAAAAGTTCCCTTGGCGTAGTGGCTAACGTGGACTGCGGTATCCTTATGGTGAATTTTAAAAAGTGAGATTGGAAAGGGTGATTGCGATGAAACACTGAAAATATAAATAGTCCTGATTATAATTAAATATTCTAAAAAGTATTATTGATTTTAGGACTAAAACACTTGGAAAAGGTATGAACCCTACGACCCACCAGCTATGGATTTAATAGTATCACTGTTGTTCTTCTACAGGAATGGTTTTTGCATTGAATAACCCACGAAGTTTGATATGCCATTAAACAAAGAAACCAAACTAATCAAATGAAATAAATTTCGGCTTGAAATAACCCATTATGAATTGATATGCCGTTAAACAAATAGACCAAACCAAAAATGACATTCAGAAAGAATCCAAATAATGGTAATCATGAAGGTTAATAAAATTGATTTTATTAACTAAAATAAAGTTAAAGTATTTTCTATAGAAATTTCTAGTGGTGACTATTAAACATAGAGAACTAATGGGGTAATGGATGTAATATAATGGCCAAGGGATTTCGTTTTATGCCTTTGGGTTTAGTTTGGCTGAGAACCTTTCGGCTCAGTGCATGGGTTACTTAGGTACAACATTAACACAGGTGTTCACGCGCGTGCGCAGAGCGGTCGTGTCACTCAGAGATGTCACAATAGCCCAGATGAGAAACGGGGGCTAGCGAGTGCCAAGGACGTCACGCACCGGAAGCGCGCGTAGGATTTTTGGATTTTGAAAAAGTCAGTTAGTTGAGTTGAGAACTGGACACCGAACGAGAAGGGTTGACTTTTGCTTGCTCGCAGAGGCCTTGGGAAGGTGTCGCACGAGATGGTGGGTGGGGCAGATGAAAAAGTCAGAATAGAAAGATTGTGCATCTTTCTTCCTTATGTCGAAACCTTTAACTCAAAGGTAATAAAAGGTTTCGTACCTGAATTAAGAAGTCGCAAGTGTTTTTCGTGTTTCGAGATTCCTATGTTCTATGTATATATATATGAACATTATTTGTCCATTTCGCATATCCGTATCTGGCTATAGTACATGGATAGCAAGTTGGACTTGCCGACTATGCGGAGTGAGTTCGAATCTCATAGGGTGCCCCATATTTCGGGCCTTGTGTCATAACTAATGAAAGCTCAGTAACTTACTAATGAACTTGGTGATGGCATTATGTTAGGTTTCAAATTTCTAGAGTTACAATAAACGTGATAAATTCTACTTGATTTATCAAAATGAAATATAAGTCGAATAAAAACATTGTAGGATTGTTGAAAGGGTAAAATATCCAAGTTAGCAGTGAACGAGTTAACGAAACATTTTCTTTTTACCTTAAGAGCCTTTCTCTGATTTTAATTAGTAAGAAGTAAAGCGAATAATTTTCCAAGAATAATTTTCCTAATTAGTGGGAATTGGATCTGGGGCGTGTAAACTGAGGGTGTTGGGCTGCAAAGAACGAATTAAAAACTATTGCGTGTGCTTAATTAATCCGTTATTCCGAAAGCAATTAAGATTGATTTGTTTTGGTCTTGTTTTTATTCAAATCAATGGTTTTATAAAGAAGCACGTCGCCTGGGTAAAACGACTTGTGTGTCATGGGGTGATCCATTAAATCCGGGTGCTGTGAGTACAATTTTTTTGGACGGAGGAGGGGAGGAGAGAGACGCGATTAAAATGGTTGTAAGAATATATTCATACGACTTCTCACCAAGTAAGATTTGACATAAAATCATTTTATAGTCGTGGCGACGCAAGAACCGAAACTCACGCGTGACCATTACAAAAAAGAAGTCCCGTCGGTATTCCCCGTTATGTAACGCCTCACTCGCCAAGCGATAAATTTTGTCCAGTTAAACAAATATTGCCAGTGGGGACGTCCCCCTTCCACCAATCTTGTATAGCTTTCTCACTCACTCGGTAGGATTACTCCGAAGCCAGGTAAGTATATTTGTAAGAATGTGCAAACAAAAATCAACTATTACATTCAAACCGAGTCAATGGCCCAATGAGTTGTACTCGATAATGGTCCGGGAGACCGGGGTTCAATCCCCGGTCGATTCATACCAAAGACTCAAAAAATGGTACTTGATCCCGCCTTGCTTAACACTCAGTATTATAAGCTAAGGATTAAGGGTAAAATGGAGGAATCCAGGGAATGGAATAGCATCTTCCTCTACACCTCGGCGTGTTAGCTGCTGTAAAGGTAGCCTTCAGGTCACCCTCGACTAAGGTTGTCAACAAAACCTTACATTCAAAAAGGAACTAGAAATTTTCAAAAGGATAAGTCCATATTAGTTTTTATTTCAGTCAAAATGGAACCACAGAGTTTTGGCTAGCTTGGTTTTATTTGATTTTATGACATATTTATTTAATGCCAAATCCATTTTTTACACAAACAGTTCTATTTCAAATAATTCAGTTTAGCATAAGTAAGCAGTTTAAATATCAAAACAGTTCTATTTCAAACAATTCAGTTTAGCATAAGTAGACAGTTTTGTTCTATTTGACCCATAGATTCTATCAGGTACTACCACTCCGGCCCAGAGTGGACCAGGGAGTGATGGCAATAAAAGGGGTATTCCACATTCCCCAAAGATCCAGCATTACTGGGGCCTCACCATCAGATTGTTTAATGTCATTACCGGGACACTCGTTGGGGAAGTCTTACCCCTCTGCAGAGGGTATTCTATAGCCCCAGTTAACCGGGCTATTTCAAGAGAGGAAACCTTTATTAGTGTCCTGGGCATGACGCTAAACAACATCCATTGGTGAGGCTCCAGTTCTGAAACTCTTGGAACAGTATTCTTTTATACTAATTCCTTATGTTGAGTCTACAGAAAACATACACTGCTCTGTCAGAGGGGCTCATAATACACCGACAATATCCCTTTCAGAGAAGTAGTATCCCCCACAAAAAAGGAGAATTCAGGGTATAACAAAACGATATAAAGCGGTGAACCTCCAGTTCTGGAGCTCTGAAAAGTCACCCCTTCGTTACCATTAATGGGATGGAATAAAACATCGTAAGAATTAACAGCATACTTATGCTAAACTGAATTGTTTGAGTAAACTGAATAGCTTGAAATAGAAATGTTTTTGACAATTAAACCGTACTTACATTTAAACTGCGTGCTTATGCTTAACTGAATTATTTCAAATAGAACTGTTTTTCGACATTAAAACTGTATTTACATTTAACTGAATTGTTACATATAACTGCTTGAATAGTTTGAAATAGAAATGCTTTTAACAATTAAACTGTGTACTTATGCTAAACTGAATTGTTTCAAATAGAACATATTATTTACATAAAATGGATTTGGCGTTAAGTAACCCACAAAGGTTGATATGCTATAAAACCCAACAAACCAACCAACATAAATAGTACAACTACTTTTCTTCCACAAGAATGGCTTTGACATTAAATAACCCACGAAGGCTAATATGCCATTAAACAAAGAAAAAACTAACCAATCTTTGGTGAAAAGACCGTCAGACTATTGGTACCACGTACTTCTTTTGTTCCAAACTAAGTTCAGCTTAGTCAACGACACCTATTAATAATCTCGAACACTTTACGTAGTGTAGTGTTTGGCTAACTAGGTGAGAAGACTATAGTTAGTGAATCTGATTCTCACAAGGTGTATCAGTTTAGTAAATAACAATTGGCCAAATGAGTAGAGTGTTCGCCAATGGTCCGGGAGACCGGGGTTCACTACCAGGTCGAGTCATACTGAAGACTCAAAAAATGGTACTTGATGGAACGTTGCTTAACACTCAGTATTATAAGGTACGGATCAAAGATAAAGTGGAGCAATCCAAGGAATGGAGTAGTGCCCTCTCCTACACCTTGGTGTTGTGTCTATTGAAAAGGGAGATTTCGGGTCATCCTTGATAAAGGTCGCCAACATTACTTTTACTTTAATTATTTGTTGTAGTCGTCCGTTTAATTTCGAGATATACTCACCGTTCACCATAGGAAAGGGGAGAATTCATAAAACTGAGATTGTTGGTCATCATTCGCAGACTTTCCGGGTTCAGCATTGTGTGGTTAGCCAGGCTAACATTCCAAGTGCAAGAACTTAGCTGATACGACGTGTGCTCTCGAGGAGGGGATTCTGCATGTTGGCCCAGTAAGATCCACGACATTAGACCGATACTGCAGGATAAACCAGCGTAGGCACCCTAAAACAAAACAAAGCAAAACAAAACAAAAAAAAAACATTCAGAAAAATGAGACACCTGTTAACGTTCACAGATAACATATATACAAGCGTAACTAAGTTGGAATATTATTCGAACAATTCACATACTCTGTGATGGGCTTTAAAACTGATATGGATTTACTTCACACTCCTCGCTGACACAGGTAGAATGTGACACATGGTCAGGCCTAGTGGGTAGAGTGTTCGCCAATGAGCCGGGAGACCTGGTTTCAATCCCAGATCAAGTCATACCAAAGACTTTAAAAATGGTACTTAATACATCCTTGCTTAACACTCAGCAATATAAGGTACGTTTCAAGGGTAAAGTGGAGCAATCCAGGGAAAGGAGTAGAGTTCTCCTCTACACCTCGGCATGGTAGCTATTGAAAAAGAAGCCTTCTGGTCGCCCTCGACTACGGTCGCCAACTTTACTTACTTACAGCTGGTTTGAATTCAGAGTTTTTCTTGTTCTTAGACTGGTTACCTAACCAAAGCTGAACCCCCAGCTCTAGGTTTAATAATATCACTACTGTTCTTCGACAAGGATGGTTTTCGCATTAAATAGCCCTTGAAGATTGATATGCCATGAAGACAAAAAAGCCATTGCTAGAAAAGAGGTTAATTTGTGTTCCGTGATTGCAACATGACAGCAAGCAATATTGATATATTGGCATTATTTGTATGCATAATTCATGTTCAATGTTTGTAATTTTATAACACATAAGTATTGTGCGATGGCAGAGGTGGGGAGATTTCTAGAGAAAGATGGATTTCAGCTTTAGAGATTTAACGTTACCCAGTCGAAGCCGAAAGCGATTAACATGATACGTTGCCGTTCGGTGAAAGACAATCCCCGGCAATTTCGGATATGGGTTACTCGCTGTTTCTATTGTGGCGCTATGGTCTATGAGGAAGGAAAGGAATCTTTTTGCAGGTTCGAAAAAATTTATTCTTTTATTCTATTTCCTCTCGAGTCATTGAAGAGATGGCATAACCGTTACACTACGAGAACCCCCCCAAAGACACACACACACACACACACACACATATATATATATATATATATATATATTAAGGGCGATATAATATATATATATATATATATATATATATATATATATATATATATATATATTATATCGCATTTGGCTCGCCACAAACCCACAAAGTGAATTAGTGACAACCCAGTGGGTAGAGAGTTCGCCAATGGTCCGAGAGACCGGGGTTCAATCCCAGGTCGAGTCATACCAAAGACTTATAAAAAATGATACTTGATACCTCCTTGCTTATGAAGTACGAATCAAGGGTAAAGTGGAGCAATCCAGAGAAAGGTGTAGCACCCTTCCCTACACCTCGGTGTAGTAGCCTTCGGGTCGCCCTCGACTACAGTCGCTAACTTTACTTTTATATACGCGTGTATATATATATATATATATATATAATCTTCCTTAGCCAGTTCTTCGTCATCTGAGATATATTTTCGTTTTCACCTTCCTAACATGAATAAAACTGCATCGTGTTACTTTGCAAACAGTTTATGTAATGACTATCCTAATGCCGTTACACTATTTCTCTCAATATATTACTAAAAATCTCTGGTACTATTCTCATTAATATTATTATTCACTCTTTGAGAGTTTTTCACACCAGCGTTAGCTGATGGTTTCTCACTGGAGTTTGAGTGACAGCAAGTCTCTTTAAGTCTCCAGGACTCTTCTCAGTATTCTGGCCGATCTTAATAATGCTGTAGTCTGAATGGTCTCTGCTCGTCCTTTTACTACCAAGTTTTCCAGTCCCTTTACCAAACCTTTGGGGATTTTCCAAAGTGCGCCAACCACAATTGATATCATCGTCACTTTTATGTTTCAAATAATTTTTTAAATTCTCTTGCAAGGTCTAGGTACTTTTCTTTCTTTTCGATTTCTTTCATTTTCACCCTGTGGTCTGCCGCGACGGCAAAGTCCACTATTCGGTAGGTTCTCTTTTTTTATATACTATCCCTAGGTCTGGTCGTCTGGCCGAGATTAAGTGATCCGTTTGTATCTCAAAATTCCAGAGAAGTTGGTGCGTCTCATTCTCCAGGACGGATTCTGGGTTGTGCATCTACCACTGGTTCGAAGGGTCAAATTTTAATTTTTGGCACAGTTCCCAGCAGATCACCTTCCCCGTCCAGTTGTGTCTCGTCTTATATTCTTTTTGCGCTAATTTACTTCATTCGCTTATTACATGATTGATCGTTTCGGCTCTATCACCACATAACCTACTTTTACTATTATTAGAGCAATGCACTTCTTGACTCTCTCTCTCTCTCTCTCTCTCTCTCTCTCTCAAACATACACAGGTCCGTGTCGATCGGGTATCGCTCTTAGACGGCATCCAGTGTCTGCAGAGAGCTGATGAATGTAAGTTTTTTCAGTTTGGCCAACACTAGTGTGTCCATGAATAGAAATCTATAGGAGATCGACACTTGCGAGTTAGTACTTACTCTCCTAACAGTTCCGAACATTATTGTTCGTCCTATTTGGATGGATTGTGTGATCGGAAGTAATTGGCCGTTTTTAGAGTGCAATTTAGAGTGAAATTTAGAGTGCAATTTAGAGTGAAATTTAGAGTGCAATTTAGAGTGCAATTTAGAGTGAAATTTAGAGTGAAATTTAGAGTGCAATTTAGAGTGAAATTTAGAGTGCAATTTAGAGTGAAATTTAGAGTGAAATTTAGAGTGCAATTTAGAGTGCAATTTAAAAAACTTGTACAAAACAACACGCTGTATCTTTGTGTAGTTCCCATCTAGTTTTTTTTTTTTTTTTGCTTCATTAAAATCATAGTGGTGCCACCATACTATAATACTAACACAGCTACAGCCGAGAAGAATTCCCGTTTTATGCTCAAAGTTTTTGAATGAAGCAATTTATAGTCTGAATGATAACTGAATGATAATTTTGTGCATAGTTTCTTCGCCAATGCGAGAATCTTCAAGGTCCGTTCGTACATTAATTTTTAGGTCTCAGACGTAATTTGAAATATTATTTCATTTTCTTCACTATTCTTATATATTGACGAATTATCGTTGTTGATTTTATTGATAAAGGTCAGCTTAGAAATCTTAAAATAAAAATCAATCGATAACAAAGTTACTGCTTATTTCTTGTAGAAAATCACAAAAAGACCAACCATTAAAATAAACAGCATGCTTGAGGTTATCAAATATTCATTTTTCAGTTGACAATAACATAAAGCGACTAGTGAAGAATTAACGTTCTCACCCAGGTGTTTGCCCAGGGTACCATCATCCCGAAAGTGTAAACACCAAGCATTGGAGCACAAAGTATTCCATACAGAGCGAGGGAGGTCTGAAATGCAATAAAAAGGAAACATTTAGAAATTTTATTTTTTGTTTGGTTTGGTTTTATGGCATATCAACCATTGTAGGCTATTTAATGCCAAATCCATTTTTATACATACAAACAGTTCTATTTCAAGCAATTCAGTTTAGCAGAAGTACACTGTTTAGTTCTATTTGACCCGTAAATAGGACCCTATCAGGTGCTACCAAACAGAGTCAGAGTGGACCTGGGAGCGAAGGCAGTGAAGGGGGTATTCTGTATTCCCCAAAGCTCCAGCATTACTGAAGCCTCACCATCAGGTTGTTTAGAGTCATATCAGGACACTCATTAGGAGGGGATCTTACCCCTCTGCAGAGATATAGTCAGTGTATTCAACAGCCCCAGCCAACTGAGCTCTATAGTTTTTGCATTTTGCGGTTTTTTTTTGTGGGGGCTGGTGAGAATGTTGTAAAAACACATATTAAAAAACAACAATAAATGCAATATTTCTCTTTGAACTAGAACTTTACTCTTTAGATAGATTTTTAAAAGCTAAGTCTCCAAAGCAATTGGATTTTTTTTACTAATAATGTAAATTTTTGGAACAAATTCCCTAATCAGATCATCAGTAGTAATAGTGTAAAAAAATAAGATTAAACTGGATTATTTCAGAAAAGGTGGTAAAAAAATTTAAGAGGGTGTTTTGGGGCCCTATCGGGTGAATTACTTAACAGAATTTGATCTGTAGATAAATATTGTATTAATAGAGTATATTTTCTGTGCAAAGATTTTCTTCTTCTTTTTTTAAAGTTAATCTGAGAAGATAGACAAAATCGAAGACGCCTCTGAAGATATAACGAACAAATTAAAAAAAAGGCATAATATAATAGCAGCTTTAGCATCTCTTGGCAACTCTCTCTCTCTCTCTCTCTCTCTCTCTCTCTCTCTCGAAAAGGGGTGGTATTAAATGGATATGATAACCCTTAATACTTACATGCAGCATTCCACTCATTCTCGTGGCTCCGTACGCCGCAATCAGTGACAAAAATCCGAGCCCAAGAACTACAAGAAATAAAAGATCAGGGTTAGTTTTTATTAATATTATTAGCATAGATTAGTGTTTACCAAAAGGATCAGTCGAATCCCCAGAAGAGGAGGGGAATAAGGGCTTTGAAGGATCGGTAATTCAAATCATTTTTATGACAGTGCGTCTTGGTCAAATTGAGAGAAAGAAAAATCTTGTATAACCAATTAATTATAATAAACCTCTCTCTTACAACAGCAAAGAAGTTACCAAGGTATAATAAGTAAAGTGGTAATTTACTAAGCTTTTTGCTTAGATGTGGCACAAGGCCATATGAAAGGGGCACCCAATGAGACTCGAACTCACTCGTGTAGGTTTGCTAGTCGAGCTTGCTAACCATTACACCACCAAAGGCGCCTAAGGTATAATAAGTAAAGTGCTGAACTGCGATATTGTAGTAAGCATGTGAGAGCTCTAGTCTCGCTATTATGCTCATTTTTTAACTATTTACCCTTGTAAAAGGTGTGAACCCCCTTATCCAGCCAGCTATGGATTAAATCGTACCACTACTGTCCTTCTATAAGGATGGTTTTGGTATTAAATAACCCACGAGCGATTGAGCAAAAAAAAAACCCCAAAAAACTAACAACTGCTGAATAGATTGATATAAGATTTAAGAATTGCAAAATGCTGATCCATCCACAGATTAGTTGGTTTTATTGCATATCAACAACCAGATTATTTAATGCCGAAGTCAGTATCTTTTCAAGCTATTATATGGTCACATGGTCAGTTAAATGAGGGAACCAATGCAAACAGAAAAATTGCCCAGTTTTCTATGACTAAGTGTTAGATTACTCCAACTCTCTCCGTTGATGTAATGAGGAGGTGCTGATTTAGTTTCGAAACCACTGAACCAGGCTCGAGTTTTTTCTCTTGTTATTTTTCCGTTTATTTTATTTGACTATTTGTTTTTTGTTTTTTTTTCTTGTTTTTTTTTTTCTGTGTATGTACGTGTGTCCTGTCCGAAGACAAGAATACGGCTGGAGATGAACAACATGCTAATCTCTACCCCAAAACCATAGCAAAAGAGCCTCCAGTCATCTGAAGGATACGATTGAAGAAGATGAACACGCTAATCTCTACCCCAAAACCAAGGCCAAAGAGCCTCCTGCTACCAGAAAAATACAGTTGAAGGAGATGACAACACGCTAATCTCTACTCCAAAACCAAGGCCAGAGAGTCTCCTGCTATCCGAAAAATACAGATGAAGAAGATGAGCAACACGCTAATCTCTACCCCAAAACCAGGGCAAAAGAGCCTCCTGCTACCAGAAAAATACAGATGAAGAAGATGAGCAACATGCTAATCTCTACCCCAAAACCAAGGCCAAAGAGCCTCCTGCTACCAGAAAAATACAGTTGAAGGAGATGACAACACGCTAATCTCTACTCCAAAACCAAGGCCAGAGAGCCTCCTGCTATCAGAAAAATACAGATGAAGAAGATGAGCAACACGCTAATCTCTACCCCAAAACCAGGGTAAAAGAGCCTCCTGCTATCAGAAGAATACGACTGAAAGAAATGAACAAGGCACTAATCTCTACCCCAAAAGCTTGCAAGAGAGCCTCCTGTCATCTGATCAAATTTGTTTAGCGATTCTAGTTATTTTTATTTTTGCATTGGCCTGACGAGTAGAGTGTTCGCCAATGGTCTGGAAGACCGGGGTTCATTTCCAGGTCGAGTCATACCAAAATAGTACTTGATACATCCTTGCTTAACACTCAGCAATATAAGGTACGTATCAAGGATAAAGTGGAGCAATCCGGGGAAAGGAATAGTGGCCTCCCCTACACCTCGGTGTAGTAGCTATTGAAAAGGAAGCCTTCGGATCACCCTCAACTAAGTTCGCTAACTATATTTTTACTATTCATCATTATGTTTTAAAATACAAAAAAAAGCAATGAATAAATCTTTATGTACCGGATAAATATGAGAAAATAGTAAGGCAGATGAGGTTGATACGGATATGTGAAATCGACATAATGTTCATAAAATGTTCATAAACATATATAGGAATCCGAAAACACGAAATTGGTTCAGGTACGAAACTTTTATCCACCTTTTTGAGTTTAAAGTTTTTTTCGACATGAGGAGAGAGAGAGAGAGACACACACAATCTTTCTATGCTGGCTGCTTTTACATCGTCAGCTCTCAACCCAACCCACGCGCGGCGCCCGTAGCGCACAAAGTCGTCTGGCCTCGCCTAGGTCTGAATCTCAACTAACTGCTTTTCTCAAATCCCGAAAATCCTCTGCCCACGCTTCCGGTGCATGACGTCATTCACAACCCCTGGTCACATTTACTATCTGGGGTTTTATTTTGGCATCTGTGAATGACGCTTCCTCCCCGCGCGCGCGTGAACACCTGTGCCCATGTTTGCACCTAACTAACCCATGCACTGAGCCGAAAGGTTCTCATCCTAACTAAACCGAAAGGTAAGATATACAAAACGAAATCCCTCCGCAATTATATTACACTTGGTTAGGCAAACAGCCAAAGAGAAGGAAAACTGAATTCAAAACAGTTTTACTCCGCTTAAAAATGGACTTTTTATCACATCATGCCATTTTTAAATACGCCAACAGGGGTTGCGTGGTGTAATGATTACTGTGTTAGGCTAGGAGTGAGAGCGATTCTCACAAGGTGCCCTATATTTCTTTCCTTGTGCTAAACTACTTTACAAGAAAGAAAAATGAGAGGTGATTTAATTGAAATTTTCCAAATAATTCATGGAATTTCTAATTAGGACAGATATATTTTCAATATTTCTCTAAGAACTGGAAATTTACTGTCAAGACAGATTTATTAAAAACTAAGTCTACCAACCAATTATATTTTTTCTAGTAGAGTAATATATTTTTGGACCAAATTCTTTGATCGGATCAAAAACAGCTATAGGGTAAGAATTTTCAGATAAAATTGGATGATTTTAGAAATAATGGTAAAAAAAAAGAAAAATTGGATGAATTATTTAACAGAATTTGATCTGTATATAAATATTGTATTAATAGTGTATATAAATATTGTATTAATAGTGTATATAGATATTGTATTAATCGTGTATATAGATATTGTATTGATAGTGCATATGTTCTGTTCAAAGATTCTTTCCCTTTTTTTAATGGTTTATGTGAGGAGAATATAGTAAAAAGGGAAGATGCCTAAGGAGGCATAACAAACAAAAAATAAGATAATAATAATAATGATAATAAAATAAGCTTAGCTTAGTTACTGACAACCCCTGTCCTTCATAATCAGATGTGCTGGCTGAAAACCATTCTCTGTGTCCCCTGCAAACCAGAATATTTGAAACAACTCGATACTTCAAATTATAACAAATAAAATGTTAGTCTCATTAAAGAAAGTAGCCATAAGCGACAGATTTTTCCCCATTCCACGAAACCATATCTTAAGTTTAGTAAGTACCGGGGTTCAATCCCAGGTCGAGTCATACCAAAGACTCAAAAATGGTATTTGATCCCGCCTTGCTTAACACTCAGCATTATAAGGTAAGGATCAATCCAGGGAACAGAGTGCCGCCCTCCACTGCACATCGGTGTGGTCGCTATTGAAAAGGGAGCCTTTGGGTCACCCTCGACTAAGGTCAACTTTATATATATTTACCCAACCCCTCCGCTTGAGCAGGATGCGACACAAGGCTAATAGGTTTGAAAGCGGAATTTTCCTTCACCTTGACTGATTGCCATACCAAGGTTAAATAGCCCAGTGTGCCCTACAATTTAATCATTGCTGGAGGGAGAATAGTTGGATTCATACCTTTCCTAAGAGTAGTAGCACTTCATGAAATTAATATAGACTCATTCAGGATTTGAACTTGGTTCGCCGGGTTTGTTTCCTACGACGGTAACCATTACACCACGGGCGTCTCCATTAATGATGACTGTATGTTTATTCGGATTAAATATCTTAGGTCGACCTAAACACAAGACATATGCGAACGGTTTTTAACGAGTATACTCAGGATCGAATATCAACAGGTCAACATTTGCATGTTCCTTCGTACCAACTTCATAGATTTTGTTCTTATGTTCTCTACATCATCTTTTTGTCATGCTGATAGCACGGAGTCCCTTATGTCTTTCTCACCATCTGAACCTATGGTCCATCGCTTCTGGTAGATCCTCTAGACAGCATCCAGTGTCCACACAGAGCTGTAAGTCTTTACTAGTTGGCCAACACTGGTGTGTCCATTAGTAGGAGTCCATACGAGAACGTCTCTTATGAGTTCACTCTTTCTTCCTCAACAGTTCTCAGCATGTCTGGTTCGTCTTGGTTGGAGGATTTATGAGATTAACCTACATAGCTTTGGTCGACCGATACACAGAGCATATGTGTTGGGGTATCCCCTAGAGATGGACTCGTCCTCATGTGACATATACCGACTAAGCTCTCTTCTGCGCAATCTCAGAGGAGACTCAGTAGGCGCCTTTGGTGGTGTAATGGTTAGCAAGCTCGACTAGCAAACCTACACGAATGAGTTCGAGTCTCATTGGGTGCCCCTTTCATATGGCCCTGTGCCACATCTAAGCAAAAAGCTTAGTAAATTACCTCAGAGGAGACTCAGTCTCAGTCTCGGAGAAGTCTCGGCGGGCTGTTACCAAGAGCGGTAATATTCTTGATTGTAAAGCTGAAGAGGGGTTTCTCGCAGCTATCGTTTGTGTATGTACTATTTTCCTTCAATATATTTCTTATTACTTATTTGTGCATCGTGTCATCATTTGAACCTCCCATAACAATATGTTAACAGTTTTTAATGAATATATTTGGGATCGGTGGTTATTGCTTAAGAACGATAGTCTGTTTATTCATATAAACTTCATCGACTTTCTTTTTATTTACTCTATCAACTTAAATATCTTAGATCTTCCAATACATAAGGCATATGCTAACGGTTGGTACATCTACGCGACTATATTTCGTTCAAACTCATTTCTTTGTGTGTGCTTTTATGTAACATTTTCAGATACTGTTTTCAGGGACTTCCCCTAATTGTCAATATTTCCGCGTAAGTTCTGGGAAGTGTTTTCCCTATATCGTTTAAGTTGTTCTTCTTGAAAAGGACATCAAATACAATGAATGAATAAACTGAAATAAACGAGTCATAGTGGGGAAATTCGCCGAGGTTCCTAGAACATGAAAAACAAATGTGCAGTGGCTCTATGAGGCAGACGGTTTCAATAACTAACAAAGAGAAGCACCAGACGTGTACGGGAAGAGTAAGGAATCACTTTTCACCTCAAGTATCAACATTCCAAAATATGAAGTAGACATATTTACTAACCCCTCCGCTCGGACAGGATATGACACAAGGTCAGTTTTTAAGCGAAGTTTAACAGGTTTGAATTCAGAGTTTTCCTTCTCCTAGACTAGTTGCCTCACCAAGGCTGAAGAACCCAGTCTGCCCTACTATTTGCCTCTAGCTGGAGGGAGAATAATTGGATTCATACCTTTCCCAAGGGTATTAGTGCTATGTGAAATGCAATCAGTCTCGTTCAGGATTTGAACTCGTATCGCTGTGTGCACTTCCTACGACGATAACCATTACACCACGAATAAGACCGAAGAATGCCGCAGTTGGTAATTTATAATAATAATTATCATGTTAAAGCAAAAATAGATAAGACGCAACAGAATCGCAAGTGTAGGCTATGTGGTGATTGAGACAAAAATGATTAATCACATAATAGGTGTATACAGCAAAGTAACGTAAAAAAGAGTACAAGATTAGACACGACTGAGTGGGGAAGATGATCCACAGGGAATTGTACAAGAAATTGAAATTTGACCCAACTACCAAACGGTATATGCACAAACTAGGATCCATCCAAGAGAATATGACATACAATTCTCTGGGATTTTGAGATACAAACAGATCACCGAATCCCAGCAAAAAGACCAGACCTAGTGTTTATTAATAAGAAAAAGGGAACCTGCAGAATAGTGGATTTTGCTCTCTCAGCAGACCACATAGTGAAAATCAAAGAAAACGAAAATAGTGACAAGTACTTAGACCTTGCCTGAGAACTGAAAAAAAACTGTGGAACATGAAGGCGACGCTTATACAAATTATAGTTAGTGCGTGTGGAACGATCCCCAAAGGTTTGGTAAAGGGACAGAAAAAGCTGGAAATTGAAAGACGAGACCATCCAAACTACAGCATGGTTAAGATCGTCCAGAATACTGAGAAGAGTACTGGAGACTTGAGGAGACTTACTGTTACTCAGACTCTTGTGGAATACAATCAACTGACGCCAGCGGGAAAGCTCACAGGTAGTAAAATAATAAAGAAACGAAATTAGTCAAAATGAACTGATAGATACAAGGGTTGCAATATTTCGTGTCAGAAATATCAGAAGAAAGTAAACGGTGTTTTATATGATGTAAAATATTCATAAAAAGTAAAGTTGGCAACCGTAGTCGAGGGTGACCCGAGGTCTCCCTTTTCGATAGCTACTACACTAAGGTGTAGGGGGGCAAGTCCTTTCCCTGGATTGATCTACTATACCCTTGATCCTTGCTGAGTGTTAAGCAAGGTAGCATCAAGTACCATTTTTGAGTCTTTTGTATGACTCGACCAGGGATGGAACTCAGGTCTCACTGGCCATTGACGAACACTCTAACCATTATGCCAATAAATATCGATAAATGAATATAAATATATCATTTATAAATGAATACAAATCTTTACCAATAAATATAAATCCACAAGTAACAAATATATAAATATATTTTTTATATAGAATGTAATACTTATATTTTTATATTGTATAAAATATTTATGAATATATATAAATAAAATATCTATAAATATTTTAAATAGATATAGATATTTATTAATAAATATATGTATTATTTTCAGATAAATATAAATACTTATATATGAATAAAAATATTACATTTATAAAGTAAAAGTTGTCCGACCGTAGTCGAGGGCGATCCGAAAGCTCCCTTTTCCATAGCTACTACACCGAGGTGTAGGGTAGGGCGCTACTTTTTTCCTGGATAGCCACACTTACTCTTGATCCGTACCTTATAATGCTGAGTGTTAAGCAAGAAGGCATCAAGTACCATTTTTGAGTCTTTGGTATGACTTGACGTGAGATTGAACCTCTGTCTCCCTGGTCACTAGGCGAGTACTCAAATAAATAACTATAAATACATATAATATTCATAAGTATCCATGACTATATATTTTAGATGGTATGAAATACTAATATTTTTATACAGTAGAAAATATTTGTTTTATATAAAATCAAATATTGTAATTTGTAAGCTTAAATATCTGAAGTTGACCAATAAACAAGGCATATAGGAACAGGAATAGCATATATACTTGGAATTGCTTATCTGCCCTTCCAAAGAATGGCATGTTTGAGAATGCCGCAGAAATTCTCCTGATTCCTTAGAAAATGCTAAGAAAACTTGCAGAGATTCTGCAAGACTACTGATGCAAGGAATATCCATAAGGGTCTTTGAAACCGAGCAAAGATCATATTTACTAACCCCTCTGCTCGGGCAGAATATGACACAAGGTCAATTTTTAAGCGGAGTTTAACAGGTTTGAATTCAGAGTTTCTTCTAGACTAGTTGCCTTAACAAGGCTGAAGAACCCAGTCCGCCCTATTATTTACCCATAGCTGGAGGGAGAATAATTGGATTCATACCTTTCCCAACGGTATTAGTGCTATGTGAAATGCAATCAGTCTCGTCTAGGATTTGAACTCGTGTCGTCGTGTCCATTTCCTGCTACGGTAACCATTACACCACGGGCATCTCCTATATTACACCACGGGCCCCTCCCGAGCAAAGATGAGTGGTGAACTATACACGAGATCGAATTATACGTTTAATTGATATTAATCCAGTTAGTCCGTCGTCATCAATGATGTGGAAAACTAGACGAAAGAAGACATCTATGAGCTCTAGAAGTTGCACAGACCACAATCAGTATTACCCTAGTGTACACAGCTGAATTGTGATGACACGAAAAGTTCGAGATAACCGACAATCTCACAAGTTGCAGCACCTAGATTCCCTTCACTTGTCAGAATCTGCTTTCGCGTAAATGTTTCTTCAGGATTGTTTTCACAAATCTTCTGTCTTTCACGACTTCATTCCTAAGTTTTGAATCAATTCTCAACTCGTCCACCCAAAGATAGACAGTCCAATCTGCCTTATAATATCATTATGATGACATACGTTAATCAGCTGAAGAATTTACAGATTGATTGATTTTAAAGGCATATCAAGCTGTCTTGGGCTATTTTAGGTCTAGAGGTTAGGGAATCACATCCATTGTACTTTTATTCTTACTTTATACTGTTGTTTCTCAAGAGTCTTTGTACAGAGCTAACTCCTATCTAACATAAATAATTTGCACATAGTTCAATGGTTTCACGTATACGAATCTAATACTAATAATCTTTCAAGTAATTATTTCTATTTGATATTAATCATTTGTTTGCACATAGTTATATGGTTTCAGTTAATTAATAATAATCCAGAGTATATTTCAAGTAACTATTCTTAATACAAATAATTTATAATTATATAGTATCAAGTATTCCTATCTAGTACTAATGATTTTCAAACAGATTTGACCCGAAGATGAGACCCTTAGAAATACTACTCTCCGGGGTCAAAGTGGACCTGGGAGTAATGGTAATGAAGGGGTGTTCCACACATCTCAGGTCTCCAGAACTAAAGCCGCGTTAGCAGGTGCAGTTTAGTGCCATACTCAGGACAATTATTTTTGCTTAGGGCAATTCTGATATATTCTAATCCGCAAGAACTACTTGAAAAAGAAATATTTACGGGAAGAGATTAGCTTACCCAGAATCTTTAAAAATCTGGTGGTATTTTCCTCGGAGATATTTGTGTAGTAAATAGGACGTAGGAAATCGTGTAGAATAACAGCTGACATAGAATTCAGCCCAGTCGCCACGGAACTGTAATTTAAAAAACAAGAAACAGCAAATAAATTACATCTTAAGATTACGTTATATGCAAGTTAGATTCAAACACAGACAAACAGATAGATAAATATGAAAAGACTGAGATAAATAGATATAAAGATAGATAGTGTTGTGGTATCATCCCAATTTTCGATACTCATTTGACTGTAATCCACTCTGAGAGTAAGTAGCAATCTCAAATGACGACATTGTATTACCTGTTTTCTATAATATATAACTTATTCTTCTCTCTATGTACGTGTTTGTCTTATTTATTTTATGCCCTATTCTGAGGTCATAACAGATATATAGATAGATTTTAACTATATGTCAACCTGTTTAGGTTTTAACCCAAGAGTTTAGAGAATCGTGTTCATATTTACTTTGTTGTGTTGCTGTTTCTAGAAAGTATTTTTGTCACAGGGCTATCAGATACGAATAAGTTTTAAAGAGAGCGATTTGACCCATATGTGAGACGAAATGGAAATTAAGAGTTTAAAACCACAATCATTCATTTTCTCACGAACATTTGAAAAATCAAACAGCCTTATCCAAACACTTTTGGAAATTGAAAAATAAGGGTTTAACCCCTGAAATTCAATGGAGTATATTGAAAACGTCTAATATTCCAAATTGCTTTGATAGTAGATGTAATTTGTGTCAAGAAGAAAAGATACAAATTATGTTAAACTGTGATCCAGATAAATTATTTAACTAGAGATGTGATTTAATAGCTAGATGTAGGCATAGAAATAAATCTAAACTATAGTCGAAAATTTTAAAAATAGTCTAAGTTAATTAATTAACTTAAAAATATTATTGAATTATGATGGATAATGTAATATAGTTAAAAAATCTCACTATTTACGGCATAGGTTTGTGTACCTTTCAAAAGAAAAAAGATGACGCAGAAAAAATGGCGTTAGGATAGGTTGAATTTTAAGATATGTATTACTGTAATTGGTTAAATTGTGGTTTTTGCTTTTTATTTTTATTTTAATTCCTTATTTTATTTTTAAATCTAAAAAGTTTAATTTTGATTTTATATTAATTTTAAAAGGAAGTTTAAATTATAGAAATTTTTTTAAAAATGTTTTTTTATTATTTTGTTATTGTCTCAATCGGAAACGAGAGGAAACCGGAAGTAATCTTTAATGGGAGAAGACACCTTCCGTTCCTTCCTCTGACCATTCCCATTATCTGGCTGTATTCAAATTATTTTTCATGTTGGATCTGAAGAAGTCTTGTAAAAATTTTTTTTTTTTTGAGTTTTTGATTCATATCAATGCTCTTAATAGGATGGAAATAAATCTATAATCCTAATGTGACCTAATTTTGGTTTATTCTTGAAATAATGTTTGCTCTGTGAAATTATTTACATTGAGCTCTTTACCAGGAATATTTAAATATTTGAATTTTGAATAATTTAATTGTCCTGGCAGAATTATTCCCTACTCCGGATTTACTGGATTGAAGAATATCTATATATTTTTTCATCATACAACATGTGAAAGCACGTGTGATACCCTATCCTCATCAGCCGCCAACCCGGGTGATAACACAGTTTCGGTAGCTCAAGGCGGTACTGCCACTCCTGGCGCTACCAAGCAACTTTTTCCACCGGACAGGGTATTTAAAGAAATATATATCTATATATACGCCAGATCACCTAAAAGCAGACATTACATAGTACGTTCGTTCATCTCCATTTTAGTGCAGTTTCTGATTTAAAAACGCGTTTACTTTCGGCCGTTGATGTCATAGCAACCATTCCTTGATTATGCGTAATCACACGGAAAAGATGGTTCCGCGTGCATATCATTCATGTTGAAATCCTTTCTATATCCGTCATCTATTCGGTTCGTTTTCCTTCAGTTTTATCTGTTTTTTTGTTTTTTTTTGAGATACTGCACAAAAGCACTCGAGACAAACGTCATATATAATTCTGCTGAACGATGTTATTTGTTGATCAATGGGGCCCTCAAGATGGGTGGTGAGTAAAAAGAAAGCTCCGGGTCAAAGTTTGTCCAGGTAGCTCTCTGATTACCCTTGGGCCACTAAATTCTTGGCTTGCTAGGAATGTCTCCAGGACGCTGACGCTCAGCAATCGGCTCGTGAATACTGTGGGGGTAATCCTGATTCATAAGCCCATCATTCGATTTACATTAAATATATATAATGTTTTTTGCTATATATATAGATAAAAAAGCTCAATATCGACGATAAGGCGTATGTTGATCGAAGCTAGAACAGTATAGACATAGAGCAACAGCATTTGGTGACTCTGAGTTGACTGTGTATCTATGGTATTCTTATATATATATATTTAGAGAGAGGGAGAAAGAGGTGAAAGAACCCTGTATGTTTTACTGCTTACTTATAGCTGATGGTAGAACATATGAATTCATACCTTTCCCAAAGGAATCAGTACAAAGTGAAACGCAGTCTCGTCCAGGATTGGAACTTAGATCGCTGATTCCATTTCCAACGATACCGCTTTAATATCATATTAAAACTACTACTACTACAACTACTACTACTACTACTATTTTCACTATTTTTTTATCACTACTACTGTATAGTGAATTTGATCCTAACTAGAAGTAACTCACTTGTAGGGTTATTCCAGGCTAAAATAAAGTTAATATTACCCAGAAGAGAAATTATACTCACCTTAAAGTACCACTGAATATTGTCGATAAAAACATCCCAGGTACTCCAGGGACATTGCCTAATGTGTCCATTACAAATAAAGGAAGTAACTGAAAAAAAAAAGGAAGGGAAAGATATTAATCTGAATAGTACCTGAATTAATAACGTATTTTATCTAGAGCACGGTAAAAAAAAACAAGATTTCATATGCTATATTTATCCTATTTACCAACCCCTCCGCTCGGGCAGGATATGACACAAGGTCAATTTTTAAGCGGAGTTTAACAGGTTTGAATTCAGAGTTTTCCTTCTCCTAGACTAGTTGCCTTACCAAGGCTGAAGAACCTAGTCTGTCCTACTATTTACCCATAGCTGGAGGGAGAATATTTGGATTCATACCTTTCCCAAGGGTATTAGTGCTATGTGAAATGTAATCATTCTCGTCCAGGATTTGAACTCGTGTCGCCGTGTCCATTTCCTATGACGATAGCCATTACACCACGGGCACTATATGCTATATTTATTGGGGCAGACATGGCAGCAAATTGGCAGGCTCTCTCCATTTTGGTGGCTGTAGTACAACAATTGTTCCCCTGGCTCCATTTTACCATACAGTCTTGGTAAGTTTAGTAAATAAGAAAATATTTGGTAATATTTCTAAGCGAGAGAATACTTAAATAACGGGCAGCAGCCATTCAAAGATGTCAATTCTTGCCTTAATTGGAAGAACATTGACTGATTTGTTACAATTTTAACTTTGGTTTGGTTTGGGTTCTTTTTTTAATGGCATATCAACCTTCCTAGGTTATTTAATGCCGAACCCATCCTTGTTGAAAAACATTAGTGGTACTATTTAACCCATAACTGGAGGGTTAAAGGAGTTCATACCTTTCTCTAAGATATTAGTCTGAAAGTAAATGTAATAGCGAGACTGGCACTCGAACTCGCTTACTACAATATTGCAATCCAGCACATTAGCCACTACACCACGGGGACTACCCCTTCTGTTTAACCTCAGCGACTACTCGTGTACAGGGACTGAAACAGTAAAAACCCTTATTTTTACCCTATATAATGTTAAAATGTTCGAAAGGTATCAACTTTTTACCAGAGAAGATATAAAAGTAAATGTGTGTTTGATTTATGTAAATATTATCATCAAAAATGTCAATGACCTTACCCAAAGGTATTGATGGGGCGCTCTACGTTAGTGGTAATGATGATTTGGTCCCGAAACCAAGCCTGATTTCAGAGTCATCATCTGATAGAGATTCTGTTGGCAGCACAGTTAGGTTTTTTTTTCTTTATTTTTTTTTAAGTTAACAGCCTGTAAGACACTTTGGGGACTCTCCGGTCGAAATTCAGGCCACGCAGGCTTGTGCACTACTAGTTAACGGCACAAATACTGGCCACTCAAGTTATAAGGGTTAATATTAACCTTGGCAAAAATGATGAAATTAGCACACTTACAAGATGTTAATCGTATTTTTATTTTAGCAGTAAATAAGCTAATAACTGAAAAGACGCAAAACATTTTTATTTAAGCGCTGCATTTTTTTGCTCCATAAAACAATGTTGTACCGCTAACTCGGATTTCCCTGACTTTCTCTCACTATTTGTCTCTATCGACCACCGCTTCCGGTAGATAACCTCTTGCTGGTCGCCGAACACTTGAACGTCCGTTTGAAGGGGTCCGTTGGAAAACATCGCTTATGAGTCCGTTCTTACTTCTGTTGCAGAAGTCTTGTTCGTCTATTTCGGAGGGTTTTACAGATGGGTGGTTGGTGAGTGTACTGCTGTTGTTTTATAGGATGTTGCCTCCAGGATTTGTTCAGTATAGCTTGTAGTATTCTTGTGCCAGTCGTCAAGCATTTTCTCCATACGCTTAGTCAGCGTTCATGTAGTGCATCCATATAGTAGTATTGTCACGACCGCGGCTTGGAAAAAATTGCGTTTTATCTTATTGGATAGGTCTGACTTCCATATGACCGATAACCTATTGATAGCTGTCTATGCTTTCGCTCGTAACGATTGGGCTTGGGTGAGTGTATTTGCCGGAAGCGCTATTTTATCGGCGTAGTCTGTGCCTGTAATAGTTTGAGCGGGATATCGTCCGCTTATTGTCTTTGCTAGCGTAAAGCCATTTTCTTTCCCATGACTCACAACCATAGAATATACCTTAAACAAATTAGATTAAATTATTTAAATTAATGGAATAATACAATGTTGTGGAAACCATTAGTGGCTTTTAAGTCCGCAAAATATCATTTAATTGTCAGATATCTTGACCTTTGATATGAACTAACAAAAAGACCAGCAGAAAATGAAAACTGGGCGAGGATTATATAGAGAAAATAGCCAGGAAATAGAATTGGTAATAAAATAACTTTTTTTTTCTCACGGTATAATACGCACCTGGTCAGATGCACTGATGAAAGGGAAGGATTTTGGATCACAGGAACTGTAAAAAGCATACATAATGATGCCAATGAATCCGCAAAGCAACAAAACTAGGATTAGTCCGGGAAAGTTCAACCAGATGGCGCTGCAACAACAAACAAAATCAATATCAATTATTCATATGCGAGTCGGTCGATTGGTTTTACAGCATGTCAGACCTTGTCAGGTTACTTGAGGTTGAAGTTGGTTTAACAGTACTGGTTTACACGGTGCGAAATTAATAAAATTCACGATAACTTTTAACAAGTAAATATTCCATACTTAGTTCCCATATTAATGTTTTAATAGCTAATGTGTGCTTGATATATTTATCGAGCACCAGTATCCGGTGATGACGGATACTTAAAAAAAAACAAAAAACAGTAAAATACGTTACAAACAATTAACAAGAGAATTCACAAGATATTGAGGAGGGTCAAAATACTGTATAGCCAGACGAAGAAAGATCAGTCCGAATATAAATCAGCTTATTAAATCAATCTTCGAAGTTTTTAATCCTAGGCTATTTATGGCTATGAGCTAGTCCATCTGTGTTTAGCCACACTACAACAGTATTAATATAGTTTAAAATGATTTTAAACATATAAATTTATAACTTTATAAACATATAAACACTTTATACCTTATGGCAATATGCGAATTCCAAGTGCCAAGGAATGAATATAGTCCACAATTATTTTAAACAGGTAGACACTTCATACTTTGTTGTTATATCAATAGTTTGAACCATTTTAGCGGGGCTGAGAATACCCAGACAGTAACCTCTTAAGAGAGAAAAAAAAATAGGTGTCTTTGGTCTGACTCTAAACTGCTTATGGTAGTGAGGCTCCAGCTCTTTAATTCTAGGGAGTGTGGCGTATCCTTTCATAGCCACTAATCTCAGATCTACTCCGACCAGGAGTAGTCGCACCTGTTAGAGTCCCATCGAGAAGTCTAACAGATCTGTTTGAATATTATTAGTATTAGATAGGAATACTTGATAGGATATAACAGTGAATAAATTATTTGTATCGAGAATAGTTACTTCAAACTATAATTGCATACAGATGATTATTATTATTATTATTAGTTACTTGAAACCATATAATTGCTTAAAATACTTGAAACCAAGAAACTGTGTACAAATTATTAGTATTTGATAGGAATACTTGAAACAATGTAACTGTCAAACAAAGGAGTATTATTATTACTAAACAGTAATAGTAACTTGAAATTATATCATCATCATCATGTCGTGCCGCCCGCACGGATATCGCTGACCCTCTCTCGCCACTTTTCCCTATCGTTCATCGCCTCCGGCAGGTCTTCTGGACTACATCCCGTATCTTCACATAGCTGTTGTATGTATGTTCGAGCTGGTCGTCCTGCTTTTGCTCGGCCATAAGTGGGGGTCCATAGGAGTACATCACTTATGAGCTCGTCTCTGCTCCTCCAGCCTGGTTCGTCTAACTTGGATAATTTTCGTGATGGGAGGCAGGTGGAGCAGTCGTGTCGATACTGCTGTATGGATGAAACTATATAATTGGTTGAAAAAAGACCGATTTCTGCATTAGATGATCCAAAAAGAGTTGACATGCCGTAAAACCAAGTATTTGGGACGACTTTGTGTATAAAGTAGGAAGTTATGCCGAAAAGTTTTCAATCCAACCGAGTAAATTTTGTTCATTTATTTATTTGTATATTGGTAAAGCTTTAAGAAATTCAAAAAATAGTCTGCCAAGAATGTTGGACTTGTGACGTTGCAGATCTTAAGAAGAAAATAAAATTGCTAAAAGAATCAAATAAGTAGAGGGAGAAGTTGCCACTTGATCCCCTATGACAGGATAGAAATGACAAACACGTTTCCAGCCCAGTTGGCTGAGGCTGTAAAATACATGAAGAAGAGTAAAATATCCCCTCCCCACAAAGAGTGTCCTAGATATGACATTAAAGCAGCCGGTAGTGAAGCTCTTGAAAATATCCATGTACACATTTCCTTTTAATATGTAACAATACAATAGTATTTTAAAAATTGACCGAGGCAGCTTCGTTGAACAACCCCTGATCTTTAGGTATGCCAAATAAAGTAACATTTTTCAGCATTGATTTCAACTGTCGCGATATTTTTGTCTTCATTTTTCTTTTGTCAATTTATTTATTACTTACATCTGCGCTTTTCTCAGCGTTGGCAGGGAGAACGCCTTTTGTGCTTGAGCTTGATTGGTACCGTAGATCCCCGCCCACAACAATCCTCCGCCAATCATAAATGTCCAGACTGAATGACGAACGTGAGGATCAAAAGTGAAGCTGTAAAAAAAAAAAAAAATAAAAAAAATAAATAAATAAAATAAATAAATAAATAAATAAATAAAAATAATAATAATAATAATAATAATAATAATAATAATAATAATAATAATAATAATACTTGCTGTGGAGTGGACTTTGCCGTCATAGCGAACCACAGTGAAAAACAAAGAAAATGAAAAGAGAGAGAGAGAGAGTGGTTGTACCAGATAGCGTCTCGTCTATGGGTCAAATATGTTTATTCAAAATCATGTTGTACTACATTAATAAATTGACTCTTAAAACAATGATATGGCATCTAAGTTTAAAGTGTTTTCCTTTGAAAAATGACTGACGTTTATTAATACACCGATTCTTAAAAATTGATCTTGCGATCAAGTAGAAAGTTTGTTTTTTTTTCTGTTTAAAATGATTCGGAACTTTATTAATACATTGACTCTTAAGATATTGCGACTAAGTATGTCTTCACCAAACCTCTCCGCAAGAGCAGGATGTGGCACTAGGTCAAAATTTAAGCAGAGTTTAATGGGTTTGAATTCAGAGTTTAACTTCTTTTATACCGGTTGCCATACCAAGGTGAAATATCCTAGTTTGCCCAAGTATTTACCTATAGCTGGATAGAGAATAATTAGATTAATAGTTTTCCGAATGATATTAGCGCAAACAGCCACGCCCAGGATTTGAACTCAGTTCGCTGGGAACAATTTCCAACATCGATAACCATTACACCACAAGCAACTCCTACAACAACTAAGCAAGAACTGTTCGGCTGTTTAAAATGATTGTTGATACATTTTTGTATCGGATATAAGTGAAGAAATAATTGTCAAACAGAATTCTGCATAGAATAACCCAACAACAGTTGACACACCGTAAAACCACCCAACCAATAAATTAAAATGTTAATATAGGGTGTTAACCCCACTCCATGCTCGACTCGTTTAAGAATACCAAGATTCATTCCTAGAAATTATTCTTTTGTTTATACCAAGGAAAGTAGACACCCTCATAATCATTAGCTCATACCAACTGGCTTACTTGCCACGGTGTATTTTAACCAACAAAGAATACTGATTATGTAACGTCCCCACTTTTTTTAAAATCCGCGCTATATCTTCTTTTTTTCCGCCGCAACTCTAGTAAAGTAAAATTGGCGACTGTCGTCGAGGGCGACCCGAAGGCTCCCTTTTCAGTATCTACTACACCGAGGTGTAGGGAAGGGCGCTATTCCTTTCCCTGGATTGCTCCACTTTACCATTGATCCTTACCTTATATTACTGAGTGTTAAGTAAGGAGGTACCATGTATCAATTTTTTAAGTCTTCGGTATGACTCGACCTGGGATTGAACCCCGGTCTCCCGGACCATTGGCGAACACTTTACCCACTAGGCCAATTGCTTTTTGATTCCTGATGAATCCAGCAGTAAATAGATAAATAGGATTAAAGAATAAAATAAAACAGTGACGCTGAAGGTGTAAAAGATGAGATAATGGTCCCTCACTCGCTGTAATAAATTCGATGAGTGATGTCGGCAACAGCGATGGCATTTTGAATTCCTCCAACTTGTCGACTTCCCATCACTAAAACCATCAGTAAACCAGAAATCATGAGGCTTGATTGGAATGTGTCGGCCCACAAGACGGCTTTCATGCCTCCCTGACAAGAAAAAAAAAATGAAGAAAAGGAAAAATTATTCAAAACGAAAATAATAATGTTAACAACGACGATTATGACGAATAAAAATATATAAAAGTGACAAACCATATAAGACTATATTTATATTAATAAGACTATATATATATATATATATATATATATATATATATATATATGTATTTATAATACGATATATATATATATATATATATATATATATATATATATATGAGACTATATATGAAAGACTATATATATAAGACTATATATACGAGGATCATTAAATAAGTTTCCAGATTTTTTTCGTATGGGCACTTTTATTGATAGCACACACATGAAACTCTAGTCCCCTTCGAAGTAATCTCCTCCGGCTGCAATGCACTTGTTGTACCGTTCCAACAACTTCTGAAAGCCCCATGGAAGTCCTCTTGTGTGAGCATGTCAATGGCCTTCGTTACAGCCTCTTTCATCTCCTCAATTGTCTCATAACGACAGCCTCTGAGCTTACGGAATCACCAAAAGTCACAGGGAGCAAGGTCGAGACTATAGGGAGGCTGAGGAACTGTCTTGATGCCCATCTTGGTCAAATAGTCTTTGCCAAGGATGAAGTTGTGGACTGGTGCATTGTCCTGCTAGAAATGCCACTGACCCGATTTGAAGAGTGCTGGCTTCTTCTAACGGAATCTCTTGCTGAACTCCCTTAAAACCTCAACATAGTAACCCTAACCCTAACCTTTTGGCCCATCATCTCTGGTGTATTGACTTCCTTACTCCTCTCACACCTCTCATCATCCCTCACAGACTCCCTGCCTTCCTTGAATCTCTTATGCCACTCAAAAACTGGTGCTCGATTCATGCAAGATGGTCGAAAAGCAGTCTGAAGCATTCCATACGTTTCTGTGGCATTTTTTCCAAGTTTAGAACAGAATTTTATTGCATATCGTTCTTCTAAAGTCCAGATTGCATTTTTGAAATTCACGATCTGTGACAATCAGGCTTTAGTAGGGGGTATTCGAATTCCTGCTGTAGCTTTTCATTTGAAGTTGAAATCATAAAAATTGGTCATTCATCTCATAAGATGTATAGCAATAACATAGTGAATTTTCAAGAGTCTACGACAATCTTAAATGCCTGTACAAAAAAGCATGGAAACTTATTGAAGGCACCACGTATATTAATATGACTATATATATATATATATATATAAGGCTATATATTTCTAAGGACTATATATATAAGACGATATATTTGAATTTATAAGACTATATATATAAGACTATATATATATTAATAAGACTATATATATTGATAATTAACAATGCAGTTTGGTATATTGATAGAGAATCAATATCATTGATATCACCAATTCTGACCACTCTTTTCTTATAAGTAGAGCAAACTCTCTCATGTATATGAATGCATCATATACATATACTTCATGATCAATCAAAAAATTAATATATGAACACAAAAAATTAATATATGAACCGAAAAGAGACATGAAAATTGGCAACGACAAAAACACGTTAGTAAAACATAATTTACAAACTAATAATTTATCTCAAGAGCTTGACTGCATTGTTTGAATTAGAACTGTTTGACTAAACTGAATAATTAGAAATAGAAATGTTTTTACAGTTTAATTATGTACTTATGCTAAACTGAATTGTTTGAAACCGAACTGTTTATTTGTATGAAAATGAATTGGGCATTAAATAACATACAAAGGTTGATATGCCATAAACCAAAACAAACAAACAACAATCCCATATTAACATTGTCCGAATGAAGATTTACTGTAAACAACAGAGAAACCTTTAACAAAGGCATAATATTCAATTATAAATAAACATTTGTAAGCATAGTCAAATTTTAGTTTCTTCTGAATGGATCATCTTTCCCGCTTAATCGTATCTCGTCTTGTATTTATTTTGAGCCAGTTTGCTGCATTCGGGTATAATGTGATTGTTTTATCTCTATCAACACTCAACATAAACTATCTATTCTTCTATGTATTATTAATTTTATGCTGTTATTAAAAAAGATTAAGTTTTTCTTTTCAGGTCTCCTCTTCTTAGACATACCAAGGTCATCTCATGAGCAATTTCTTTAGTTTGTCGCAAGAAGTATCCATACTGTTGTTTTTCTTCCTATTGTTGTTTTCAAGATTTTCTTATTTTTCTATTTGTCCTTACGTTATTTCTATTGATATAGCTATTGCTGGCCACTGTCATCGGTCTTTCTTTGCTCTCTTTTGTAAATTCTCTTTGTCCCTGAATTGTATCGACGCAATCCTCAATGTGAGAAAGTCCTCTCTCTCTCTCTCTCTCTCTTTTTGACACATAGAGTCTATCGATGTCGTCGCTTAAGTGTAAGGCCTTGTGCATTGTCACCAATTTTCACGTTCTTTGCTCCATCTATCTGAGTTCCGCCTTTGTCCATTTTAAGAAGGGTCCAGAGTATCTTACAAGGGAGGCTGTTCAGTTATTTATTCCTTTGATGAGATTTCTACAATAGAGTTTCGTTTGCCGAAATTTTCTTGTTAATCTGAAGTACTCTTTTCTGACTTTTTCTTTCATCTATCTTAGTTTTATGATGTCCGCTTCTAATATTCCCCAGTCTCATTATTATTATTATCATTAATAATAATTCATATAATGATTATTATTTCAACGATGATAATGATAATCTTATAAGAGTGCTTTGAAAGTCTCTCTGACTCATGGTTCCTTTCAATTCGAGATGACTGCTAAACTTCATCAATCATTCGTCAACATGTGTTGTGTCAACATATGCTACCATACGGCCTCCATTTCCCGTTTATACCATTCTCTTAAACCTCGTTTTCATTTTCACTCTTTTTTATTTCTTTCTTTCTTTCTTTCTTTCTTTTTGTTTCAGTGACCTATCTAGGTATATATTTTAAAACACAAAAAAACGGGCTCTGGAAATAAAAGGAAAATAATTAGATTTTAAGGAACAATGACTTCGTCCCATCTGTCCTCACAAACACATGTTAAGATCCCAGGCTTAAAAGTTATAACAAAAGCAACGTTCGAAACTCCAAAAACGTATGCGTGTTTGAAACCAAAAGTAAAAGATAATCTTCAAACCATAATAATATACAATGGCGCAATGGCTTAGCTGCGAGTTCGAACTCTAGTCGTGCATTTACTTCCGCACAAATATGCTTATGATAGATATGAACCATCTTATCCCCCCTACTATGGTTTATTGCCCAGTTGGCTGGGGCTGTAGAATGCACTGACTGCACCTCTGCAGAGGGGTTAAGACCCCCACCCCCAACGAGTCTCCTGGATATGACACTAAACAATCTGATGCTGAGGTTCCAGTAATGCAGGGGCTTTGGGGAATGCTGAGCACCCCTTCATTGCCATTGCTCCCAGGTCAACTCTGGTCTGGTGTTGTAGCACCTGATAGGGCTCTATCTATGGGTTAAATAGAACTAACGGCATACTTATGCTAAACTGAATTGTTTGAGTAAACTGAATAGCTTGAAATAGAAATGTTTTTGACAATTAACCCGTACTTACGTTTAAACTGCATGCTTATGATAAACTCAAAGCGTACTTACATTTAAACTGCGTGCTTATGCTAAACTGAATTATTTGAAATGGAACTGTTTTTTGACATTGAAATTTTCCACATAACTTACACTAAACTGAATTGTTTAATCTAGAACTTTTTTGACATTTAATTGTAGAACTGCTTGACTAAACTGAATAGCTTGTAATAGAAATGTTTTTCATATTTAAACTGCGTACTTAAGCTAAACTGAATTGTTTGAAATTGAACTATTTTCACAAAAATGGATTTGACGTTAAATATCCTACAAAGGTTGATATGCCATAAAACCCAACCAACCAACCAACCAACCGCTATGGTTTAAATAGTATGATAACTGTTATTCTACCAGAATGGCTTTGGTATTAAATAACACACGAAGATTGATATTCCATTAAACAAAGAAACCTAACCAATACTTCTACTATGGTGTTAATAGTGATTAGCATTTAAAAAAATTTGAATGGAATGTATTTATATGATAAAATCATTTATAATCAATTCCTTCAGTAAAATTATGAGGCTGAGTCAAAAGTTTTGCAATATCTTGATAACTTGAAGCACAATTCTGCAGCTTTGGATGCTTTTGCCGATGTCGTGAGGAAGACGAATCATGCACCGTAATCACCTGATACTCTTCGTGTGCTACTCACAAAATCTGCCTCTATGGCTTGGAGCACAGCCTCAGAATCCACGGTTTTGGGCCCACCTGACCTTCCCTGATAATCGAAGTTCTTTTTACTCGAGTGAAATATCTTGAGCCGTCTGATTACTGTTCTGTGCCTTCACCTTTCGCAAAACTAATATTTTTAGGTTGCTTCCGCGGTGTTTTGGCCCAGTTCGAACTTGTTACGCATAATTTCTCCGAATTAGACTCTATTGGACGTCAATCTGTACAAATCTTTCAGATCACACACGAAGTGAAGCAAATGCACAAGGTGTCAGCGCACCAAATATCACTATACTACCGACCATAACGAGTAACTGCCATGACTTGAACAGCTTTGGTCACGTGGTATACGCGCTGCAAACCACAATTTACTTGAAAAATATTGCAAAATTCTGACTCATTTATTACTTTTTTGGGGTCGTGTAGGATCGTTATCTCTACCACAACGAGGGAACAACGCGGACCAAAATGTTTCTGTTAGGGCTCTTCTTCGTTCCTCGTTGTCGTAGACATAATACTCCGAGTAAGTTGCGATTAAACAAACAACCAAAATAAAAAAAAGATGAAGAAAATACTAATTTCGGTTTTTTGTTTAATGGCATATCAACCCTCTCGTACCACAGTACTGATACTATTTACCCATGCCTAAGAGATAAGGAGGTTCATGCCTTTTCTAAAGTTATTTGCCCCAGAGTAAACGTAATATTATGAGTTGAGCTCGAACTCGCTTACTACGATGTCGCAATCCAGTACGTAAGCTACTGCTCCATAAGGGCTCTCCTCCCCACAAAAATACTAGTTATAGTTTAAAATAATGATTGCTACTTTATATCCAAAAATAAAAATAAATATTCGACTCAGGCTCATTAAATATTCTCAAATGATGAATACTCTCCAACTTATTCAGAGTTTTATGAAATCAACCTCTTGTGATCATTTTAGATAACGCAATTATCATTGCTATTAAATAGACAACCAAAATCGGAAAGATGAATGAACCATCTCCTCTTTAAGTGAAATTAATAGACTTGTTCACATAACTCGGTAGCAATATCTCATCTACTGAAAGTGATGTCTTGGATATGACACTAAATAATCTGATGTCCTGGAGCTTTGGTGAATGTGGAATACCCCTTCATTGTCATTATTCCTAAGTCCACTATGACCCACAGTTGTAGTACCTGATAGGGGTCCTATCTATGGGTCTAATAGAACTGTTTGACTATTTAAGGGTGCAAACAAATGACCAATACTTGGAACTATTTAACTGTATACAAACGAATAAGTAATATTGAATAGAATTATTAGTATTAAAAAGCAATATTTGAAGCCCTTTAACTGTGTGCCTAAAATGAATTATTGGCATGATAAAGCAATTCTTAAAACAATTTAAAGTATGTAAATGAAACTATTAATGTGAAATACTTGAAACAGTTTAACTGTGTGAAAAATTTTCGTTATTGGTATTAGATAACAATACTTGAAACCGTTGAATTGTGTGCAAATAAATAAATGAATTTTGTTGAAAAGAATTCACCGTATGCAAACAAAAGATTGATATCATATAGAATTATAAATGTTGGCAATATTAAAACCATTTGTGTGCAAATAAAAAAAGTAAAGTTGGCGACCTTAGTCGAGGGTGACCCGAAGACTCCCTTTTCAATAGCTACTGCACCAAAGTGTAGGGAAGGGCGCTACTCTATTCTCTGGATTGATCCACTTTACCCTTGATGCTTACATTATAATGCTGAGTGTTAAGCAAGGCAGCATCAAGTACCACTTTTTTAGTCTTTGGTATGACTTGAGATTGAACCCCGGTCTCCTGGACCATTAGCGAACATTCTACTCATTAGGCCAATAGCCCGGTGTCCAAATAAAAGCAATATTTGTGTGCAAAGTAGCTCTCCGTTTTTTTTTTTTTAATGTAGTCCCCTACAAATTATTATTTACTTACAGATCTCATATGCATATCCATTTAACTGTGTGTAACATAGCCATACATGAACATGTGAAATGTACATAGAATGTTCATAACTCATATATATAGATAACATAGGAATCCCGAAACACAAAAAACACTTACGACTTCTTAGTTCGGGTACGAAACTTTTATTCACCTTTTTGAGTTTAAAGGTTTTTCGACATAAGGAAGAGAGAGGCACAATCATTCTATGACGACTTTTCCATCTCCCCCCCCCCAATCACGTGCGACACCTGCCGCAAGGCCACCGGCCTGGCTTCGGCGAGTAAGCGAAAGTCATCCTTCTTCTTCGGACGGCAAGACTCAACTGACTGACTTTTCAAATCTCAGACCACACTTCCGGTGCGTGACATCACTCACGTCCCTGGTCCCATCTTCTATCTGGGATTCTTATTGTGACATCTCTGAATGATACGTCCACTCCGCGCTCGCGCATGAACACCTGCGCTCATGTCTGCACCCAACTAACCTAAGCACTGAGCCGAAAGGTTCTCAACCCAACTAAACCCAAAGTCAAAATATATAAAACGAAATCCCTCGGCCATTATATTACATGTGTATAAACAAATGACTGAGGTTAAATTGAATTGTTAGTGTTACATAGCAATACTTGAAACCATTTAACTGTGTATGAACAAATGAGAAATGGTTCGTTTTAAAAACTTATCAACAAAATATGCGTTTACAAATTATATATATATATATATATATATATATATATATATAAACCGGATTTAACATTACATAATCTAAAAGGGTTGATATGCCATAAAACCCAACCAATTGAACCAAGCGTAACGTTTATCGTTGTAAGAAATGAAATTGGTAAAGCGAGTACAAATCCTACTCGAGTCTCAGGTCACACTAATGCCCTGAAAAAAGGCATGAATCTATCTGCCCCCGTCCTAGGTATGGATAAATAATAGTAAAGACTCTGTTCTTAAGCCTTGGTTAGGAAATCAGTCTAGGAGAAGGAAAACTGTGAACTCAAACTAGCTTCACTTCTCTTAAACATTGACCTTTTGTCACATCGCACCCGTGGAGGAGGTGTTGGGTAAATACATACTTATCAGACGTCTCTGGGTGCCTCGAGTGGTGTAATGGTTATCAAGCTAGATTGGCAAAACTTCACGAGTGAGTTCGAGTCTCTTTGTGTGCCCCATTCAAATCTAAATAAGTAAATGGTTACTTATCAGACGTCTTGACGGCCGCCGACGTTTTTTTTCATGCACCTTAACAACTTCGTATATAAAATCATCGCTCAAGAATTTTCTTTATTTCTATCATGTCACAGTGGACATTTTTTTTTAAATTCTCTCACTGTCGGTGGGGCTTACTGATTGTATCCTCAGCAAAGGTATAAGAACCCACCTACCTAAAAAAAAGGTGTCCTGGATATGACACTAAACTGCATCAGATGGTGAGGCTCTAGGTCATGGGAACGTGGAGTATCCATTTATTGTCATTACTCTTGGGTCCACTCTGACCTGGAGTAGTGATGCCTTTTGGGGACCCATATACGATTCAAATATATCAGTTTAAAAATTATCCGTATTCGATCGGACAGAGTGCAAAATAAACCTCTTAAACATCTGCACAAAAATATTAAAATCATTCATTTTCTTTAATAAATATGTTTTGATTCCGTTCCGTGTCTTGACTTAATCCTATTTACCAACCTCTCCGCTCGGGCAGGATATTACACAAGGTCAGTTTTTAAGCAGAGTTTAACAGGTTTGAATTCAGAGTTTTCCTTCTCCTAGGCTGAAGAACCCAGTCTGCCCTACTATTTACCCATAGCTGGAGGGGGAATAATTGGATTCATACCTTTGCCAAGGGTATTAGTGCTATGTGAAATGCAATCATCCTCGTCCAGGATTTGAACTCGAGTCGCCGTGTCCATTTCCTACGACGATAACCATTACACCAAGGGCACCTCTACTTGACTTAATAACATTTCAACCTTCATGGGTTATTTAATACAAAGGCCACCCCTGTAAAAGAATAGTAGTGGAGCTATCTAACCTATAGCTGACAGGATAAGGGGCTCATACCTTTCCTAAAGGTATTAATCCTAAAGTGAACGTAATTGAACCACTGGAGTTCGAACTCGATTATTAGGATGTCGCAGGTAGGCACGTTAAGCACTACGCCCCCATATATGCTCGAATGTATTTGAAAATTATTTAACCATAAAGAGTTTGTAGTTATTTGTTTATGTTTTCAAATGAAGTTCTGTCAATCATTATTATCAATAGCAATAATATAAACAATCAACTACAGTTAGGTAGATAAAAAAGGGATACTAGTTCACATTATCAATTATAAGGAATCCTGGGCATTGATAGTAATAATGATATATCTTGATTTAAATCAATAAGAGTTTAATGTTATAAATTTCTGTTCGGTGATAATTATATAGCGGATCGCTATATAACAAAGCAAGAAAGAAAAAACGCTTACCAAAGATGTATAAAAGGAGGCGATAAGTCCAATTGACAATACGGATCCCCACAGGGTGAAGCCAGTCACTGAAAAAAAAATAGACCCACCAAAAAATAATAGAATAAGAAACAACTGAGTAAAATTAAAAGGACAAAATTTATTATTCGTTTATTTAGATATGCCACAGGAAATATCTAATTTGACAATTTGGCTTTCATCTTTTTTAGACTATTGGAGTACATGACAAGTGTTTTTATAACATAAATGTATTGCAAATGATTTTACTGTAGAAATGCATAGCAAATGATTTTATAACTGAAATGCATTGAAAATAATTTTACCAGAGGAATGCACTGCAAATGGATTTGCTAGATAAATATACTGAAAATGATTTTATTATAGAAATATGTTGCAAAAGGTTTTACTACAGAAATGCATTGCAATGAAGAAATGATTTTCAGTTTAGTTTTATTTTCTTTTTTTAATGGCATATCAGCGTTTATGGGTTATTTAATGCCAAAGCGATCCTTATAAAAGAACAGTAGTAGGACTCTTCTGAGTTTTCTATCCGATCTTAAATATGCTATGGTCTGGATGATCTCGATTCTTCCTCTGAATTCCAATTCCCCTAGTCCCCTTTCTAAGCCTTTGGGAATTATTCCAAGTGTACCAAATATAAGTGGTATCACTATCACTTTCATGCTTCTCAGCCTTTTCAGCTCTCTAGAAATATTTGTCAATCTTTTCGGAGTTTTTTTTTTCTTCATCTGTGGTCCGCTGGAACGGCAAAATCTACAAGTGCCCCAGCTGGCTGGGGCTGCAGAATACACCGACTGCATATCTGCTGAGGAGTAAGACTCCTCCAACGAGTGTCCTAATTATGACACAAAACAATCTGATGGTGTGGCTCCAATAATGCTGAAGCTTTGAGGAATACG
The DNA here is from genome assembly GCA_963585895.1 of Sepioteuthis lessoniana. Classification (NCBI taxonomy): domain Eukaryota; kingdom Metazoa; phylum Mollusca; class Cephalopoda; order Myopsida; family Loliginidae; genus Sepioteuthis; species Sepioteuthis lessoniana. The sequence continues at coordinate 285,646 of CAUZXS010001946.1, forward strand.
GAGCCCCCTTTTATTGCCTTCCCTCCCATGTCCACTCTGGCCCGAAATGGTAGTACTTGTTTGGGTCTTATCTATGCGTCAAATAGAACTAAACTGTGTACTTATGCTAAACTGAACTGTTAGAAATAGAACTGTTTAAATGTATAAAAATGGATTTGGCATTAAATAACCTACAATGGTTGATGTGCCATAAAACCAAACCAAACCAAATAAAAAATCCCCAAACCACAAGATATTAATATTTATTGTTAATCAATGCTAGGTCAAGTATTCTGTCCGGTACTGAGTGAACAGTTCGAATCTCAACGTCCCAGAGAATTTTATACGTCTTATTCCCAAGGACAGATTCTGGTTTGTGAATATGACATTTGCCAGATTTTAATCTCTAGCATAATTCCCAGATCAAAGCCCAGTTGACTAGGGCTGTAAAATACACCGACTACATCTCTGCCGAGGGGTAAGACCCCCCTCAACGAGGGCTCTGGATATGACACAAAACCATTTGTCGGTGAGGCTTCAGTTTTGGAGTTTTGGGGAATGCAGAGTACCCCTTCATTGCAATTAGTCCCAGTTCCACTCTGACCTGAAGTGGTAGCACCTGATACGGTTCTATTTATGGCTCAAACAGAACAGTTTGACATTTAAACTGTCGGCAAGCAAATAACTGATGTGAAATCGAATTGTTAGAAATCGAACTGTTTGATCATCTGTGTGTAAACAAATCACTGATGTTGAATTGAAATGCTAGTGAAAATATAGCAATACTTGCAACCATTTAACTTTGTTGTCATGCTAAACTGTTTGATCGTTTAACTGTGTGTAAACAAATAAATGTGTACTTATGCTGAACTGAATTGTCTGAAATAGAACTGTTTTTACATTTAACTGTGTATTCGTATTAGATAGAAATTAGGGAAACCATTTAACAGTATGAAAAAAATGAGCTCAGGCTTGTTTTGAAATATTAATCACACATTTAATTAAAATTTATAAAAAGGATTTGGCTTTCAATAACCTACAATGGTTGATATACCATAAAACCAAACCAAACCAAACTTTTACTTTATATACCGCTCCGCAGACAAGCATTTGAGCACTTGGCTTATTAAAAAATCTTTAAACAAACAATTGTTAATTCTGAAAATTTTATAACAAACTTTTTTTTTAGCTTCCGTTTTCACATTTGCTATTCGGTGCGAATACATTAATTTTGTTAGATTCTTGGTATTTTAAAAGATTTATATGAAAAGAATGGTAATTCTGAAGTTAGTGCGTATTTGGAGGTGGGTGCTATTAGCTGTTGGGTCTGCTGCTTTAATTGGGGTTATGTTTAGATTAGGAACTTTTCAATTAGGAAAGTCTTCACGCAACACCTGGCACATTAATACTTCGTTCACTTATACGAGATATTACACAAGAGTCCTGGGGATTTCTTTTAATACGAAAAGTATTTTTTACTTGAGTTTCACGTTCTTTATCGAATTAGTTAACTTTCGGACAAATACCCTTGGGAAAGGTATGAACCCCCTTATCCTCCCAGCTATGGGTCAAATAGTACCACTACTGTTTTTCTAAAAGCGTGACTTTGGCATTAAATAACCAACGATGGTTGATGTGCCATTAAACAAAAGAAACTAAACCTATTAGAAAAAGTAGTGTATTATATTTGGATTGATTGCACTGCTCAAAGTTACTTTTCGAAATGAAGCAAGTTGACTATATGTATTTCATTTACGATTATACAAGTTCTTTAAACTTCAAATTTCGGAAAATATAATAGTTTATAGAAGCATCCATCCAACTGCACAGCAATATTTTTTTTTTTTGCACCATATACGTTTATTATCTGCCTAAATTAGGTACTTTGAATGTCAATCGATTAAATAAAAGAAAATGGTTTCACATAAAAAAAAGACTAGACGCAGACGATATCCTGCAAAAACTAAGACAGGCGCAGACTACGCAGATGATCTAGCGCTTCTCAAAAATATACCTACCAAAGCCAAACCCCTGCTGCAAAGCCTGGAGCAAGCAGCATCAGGCATTGGCCCCCTACGTGAACACAAATAAAACAGAGTTCATATGTTTAAAACAATTTAAGCTGCAAGCCTCTGAGGTTATTAGACCAGTTCACATACTTCGGCGGCAATATCTCATTTAATGAAGACGATATCAACATACGTATAGGTAAGCCATGGACTGCTATTCTCAGTTTGTCGATCATATAGAAATCTGATCTTTCCAATAAAATAAAACAGGACTCTTTCCAAACCGTGGCTGTGTCATTACTACTCTATAGATGCACCACCATGATCCTAACCAAATGCAGCAAAAAAAAAAAAAGAAATTTGATGAGAACCACGCAAGAATGCTACTTGCTGTTTTGAACTAATCCTGAAAGCATCACCCGACAAAATAGCAACTCTACGAACACTTATCTCCTATTCATCCAAGACGAATAAGACATGTGCGTCACTGCTAGAGAAGTAAGTACTCTGATGGTTTTCTACACAAAAATGTGCCAGTGTTTGCCTGCCAGCAAGGACATACATACATCAGCTCTGTCTAGAGGACCTATTAGGAACGATGGATGATAGGGATTGATGGAGAGAGAGAGAGAGTCAGCAAACTCCGTGCATGATGACAGAGTTTGCTGACTCTCTCTCTCTCTCTCTCTCTCTCTCTCTCTCTGAAATATAGAGCAGTTTTTATTTGCTCTATATTTCTTGGAGTGTTGGTGGTCACCGCCGGGTTATCCGAAACTCCCTTGAGATATGCGATGAAAGGGAATTCATCATCATCATCATCATGTCGTGATGTCAGCATAGTAAAAATTGTGTCTCTCTCTCTCCTCGTGTCGAAAACCAAAACTTAAAGGTAATAAAAGTTTCGTACCTGTACCGAGAGAGTCGTCAGTGTTTCGTGTTTTTCGGATTCCTATGCGTATGAACATATATACATTTCACATATTCGTATATCATGACTATGTTACACCTCAACGAGTGTCCTGCATATGATATTAAAAAAACTGATGGTGAGGCTCCAGTGATGCTGGAGCTTTGGGGAATGCAGAGTACTTCTTTATTGCCATCGCTCCCAGGTTCACTCTGGCCCGAACAGGTAGCACTTGATATGGTCCTATCTATAGGTCAAATAGAACAAAACTGTGTACTTATGCTAAACTGAATTGTTTGAAATAGAACTGCTTTGACATTTAAACTACGTACTTAGTTTGAAATAGAACTGTTGATATATATATATATATATATATATATATATATATATATATATATATGGATTTGGCATTAAATAACCTACAATAGTTGATATGCCATAAAACAAAACAAAACAAACCCAAACCTAACTTCTGATTGATTTAATCGCAATACATTTGATAATAGACTCGTAGAAGTTTAATGGGAACCATTGATTGATTGATTGATTGATTTTAACAGCATATCAACCCGTCGAGGGTTATTTTATGCCAAGAGATTAGGGAATAGTATTTACTATACATTTATATTTACATTTTTTGGGTCGTTTCTTTTTACACGGTTATTTAATATCAAGTATTCGTATCAAATACAAATAATTGGCAAATAGACCTATCTGGCCCATAATTAGGACCTTAACAGGTAGTACTTCTCAAGGTCAGTGGACCTGGGAGTAATGTCGATGAAGGTGTACAAGAGATGCAGTTAAGATACCAAAGACACCTCCCGTTTTTGATAGATGGAGAGTCTTATCGCTCTGCACTTGATACATCCATTGTATTCTAAGCCTTGCCTTCGGAACAAAGATAGACAATGAGTATGTGAAGAAAGAGAATCTAAAGTAAAAAGTCGGAGATATTTACCAGCATGAAGAGCTAGAGCGGGTCCATACAGAACGATAGCCATGTTCATCATCTAAAAAAAAAAAAAGAAAAAGACAAAAAATGAAAAGAATGAAAAAGATATAATAGAGAATTTCTGAAAGAGCCTTCAAATTTCTTATACCATCATCAAATATAATTATATAAAACAAAACCGAGGGGCATATGATTGGTCAATAATTGCGACTTTTTTTTTAGCGGGAGATTTGAAACTGACTGCCATGCTCTTCAAAAATCAACCTAAAGTCACCTGAACTGCATAATACACCGACTGCATCTTTGCAAATGGATAAGACTTCCCCAATGAGAATCCTGAATATGACACTCAATAATCTGATGGTGAGGCTCCAGTAATACTGGAGCTTCGGAGAATGCGGAGTACCACTTTATTTACTGACCCGGAGTGGTAGCACCTGAGGGGGTTAAATAGAACTAAACTGTGCACTCATGCTAAACTGAATTGTTTGAAATAGCACTGTTTATATGTATGAAAATGAACTTGGCATTTAATAATCTAAAATGGTCGATATGCCATAAAACCAAACCAAACCAAACCAAACCTACAATCACTAGATCTGAAAAATTATCACTCTTTATTAATAAAATAATAAAAGTAGGCAAATGACCAGTTGTATTACTGATTGAAAAACAATAAAAAAATATGCTTATTTAGAGTATGAGATGTCGAGAAAAAAAATCGAACAGTAGAAATTATGTTTAACATTTTCCCCCTGTGTTATTATTCAATCTTTGACTCTTATCTTTTATCATATTTCCGTTGCTTTTTGGCGCCACTCCAGATAAAGTGTCATGATATGGAAGAAAACTATGTTTAAAAGGAATATTTGTATGTCATTTAGTTCATAAGCGTTAACTTATTCATCCAGTTAGACTTATTAATAAAAATAAAGAAGTAAAAACGCAATCGATGAATCGTGTTCACTTAGAGTCTGAGATGACTTATTGTTATGTAATTTCCTACCATAAGAAGCGCTCCATCAAATGTGGTGGGGAGAATTTTGATAGACAGATGAGAAGCCGGAGATAACATCGACTGAAACAGAGCAGAGAAAGTTTGCGTTTACGTGCCCGGACCCAGATTTGGGTTCGTGAAACTGCTTGCCTCATCAGGCTCACATGGCACCAAGTGAGCCGATGAGCAGCATAGACCAGCAGGGTTCGAGTCTCGACTCGTTCCCGACCTTCCCCTACCCTTTATCCCTACTTTAATCGGCCTTTGGGCTTTTGACCATATGTCAAGTCGTGTCTGGTGGGAGGCAGCGACAAATAATCAGAGCTCCCCGCGGACTTTCTCGAAACCTATGTATGGCACTAGACCTTGATGTCTAGTTCAAGCCATAACCCGGCATACGTGCCCGGACCCACATTTGGGTTCGTGAAACTGCTTGCCTTACCAGGCTCACATTGCACCAAGTGAGCCGATGAGCAGCATAGACAAGCAGGGTTCGAGTCTCGGCTCGTTCCCGACCTTACCCTCTCCTTTATCCCCACTTTAATCGGCCTTCGGGCTTTTGACCATGTGTCAAGTCGTGTCTGGTGGGAGGCAGCGACAAATAAACAGAGAAAGTTTGCGTTTTGGGGTTCAGCAGTCCCATTTCTGGCTCACTACAAAGCAGGCGTTATTTTTTCGGGGGAAGGTTACGTTTTAGAACGCTGCTTTTTACACAGGGAGAGGGAAAATCCATGCAATCTTCTAAGGAAATTCGGGTACATATTTATTTTTAAAAAGATATCTAAAAAATTTGTTCTTATAAAATATCCTATTCACAAATAAATTCTGATAGTACTGATAATTATAGTGAATGGTTAGTTGATTTGTAATTTTTTTTACGGCGTATCAACCCTTTTCAGGTCTTTTAACGCCGAACTGAATTTTAACAAATTTACTTTAGTATAACCATAGTTTTTTTTTATTTTTATAAATACTTAAATGTTAAAGCAGATCTATTTAGAACAATTCAGTTTAGCATAAGTATATAGATTCATTGACGAAACAGTCCCATTTCAAGCAATTCGGTTTAGCATAAGTACACTGTTTAGTTCTATTTGACCCATAGATAAGACCTATCAGGTTCTACCATTCCGAGTGGACCTGGGAGCGATGGCAATGAACAGGTACTCTGTATTCCCCAAAGCTATAGCATTGCTGGAACCTCACCATCAGACTGTTCAGTGTCATATCCAGGACACTTGTTGTGGGGGGGGATCTTACACCTCTGCAGAAATGCAATCGTTATATTCAACAGCTGTTACATAACCACAATTAACGCCATGTGCGAAATAGACATATAATGTTCATAACGATAGAACATATAAACATAAGAATCTCGAAACTCGAAAACACGTAACGACTTCTTGTTCAGGTACGAAACCTTTTAATTAACTTTGAGTTAAAGGTTTCGACATAAGGAGGAGAGACACAATCTTGCTATGCTGTCTTATTCATCTGGCCCCTATCTCGTGCGGCACCCATGGCGCGCAAATTCGTCTCACCTCAGCGAGCCCCAAAAGTTGACCGTCTTCGTCCAGTGTCTAGTCTCAACTCTCCTAACTTTCTTTCAATTCTCCACAAACCTCTGCGTGCTTCCGGTGCGTGACGTCTCTCGCACTCCGTCACCCTCTTTCGTCTCGGACTATTGTGACATCTCTGAGTGACACCTTCGTCCGCCCGCGCGTGCCCGCGTTAACACCTGCATCAATGTTTGCACCTAACTAACTATGTGCTGAGCCGAAAGGTTCTCAGCCTAACTAAACTCAAAGGCATGAACCGAAATCCCTTGGCCATTACGTTACACAGCCCCAGCCGAATGGACAAAATTTTAATGGAAGTAGATAAATAAGTGTTTTTTAACTGATTTTTCAATTGAAATTTTTCAACAAATTGGCAAATTATTGTACAAAAACAACGTTTTACAATATAAATAACTTTTCAAATAATCCTCTCTCTCTCTCTCTCTATATATATATATATATATACTTTCCCAAAGTAATAACAATAAAGATTAACATATTTTTGGCGAGATGTGAAGATGAAGTACAGGACCCGACAAAATTATCTGAATTTAGAATTACCACCCCGCAGGTGCTAGTAACGGTAAATGGGTAGGATGCATGCATTTGAGCAGTAGTAACCATACCACTCCAGGTGCCATTATGGACTAAACTGAATTGTTTGAAATGTAACTGTTTTTGACAATGAAAATGTACTTACACAAAACTGATTTGTTTAATAGAGAACTGTTTTGGCATTTGACTGTGTATAAGCAGAATCTGTAATTGAACTAAACTGAATTTGCTGAATTAGAACTGCTTGACTAAACTAATTAGCTAGAAATAGAAATGTTTTTCACAATTAAATTGCACTTACATTTAAACAGCGTACTTATGCTAAACTTAATTGTTTGAAATAGAACTATTTTCACAAAAATGGATTGGGCATTAAATAACCTACAAGGGTCGATATATCATAAAACCCAACCAACCAACCAACCAACCAACTGAACTGTTAGGGTCCTCTCTATGGGTTAAATAGAACTAAACAGTGTACTCATGCTAAACTGAACAGTTTGAAATAGAACCGTTTCTTGCATTTAAACTGTGTACTTGGATGAAACTGAATTGCTTAAAATAGAACTGTTTATTTGAATAAAAATGGATTTGGCATTAAATAACCTACTAAGGTTGATATGTCATAAAACAAAACGAAACCAGACTCACCATCAGATGCAGTTTTGTGTCATACTCAGGACACCATTTTTTAGGGGAGGGGTGGAGGTTTCTTACTCATGCAGTCAGCGTATCCGAAGCCTCACCAACAGCCTAACGGTTTTATTGATATGTGTGTATTTGTTTGTTTGTTTGTTGCTTTTTTTAAAGTTCATTTAGGTTCATATACTTTTGTGAGGACGAGTAAATTCAACAATTTGCAGTTGTGTGTGTGGGGGGAGACGTGTGGCATCACTGTGATATATAATAATGAGTTGCATCGGGAAAAAAGAAGAGGGGAAAAAAAAGAAAAAAAAAGAAAAAAAAAAGAAAAAAAAAAGAACTAAATAATTTTAAATAATTTGTGAAACAGAGAATTTTACCTCAGTTAATTAAGCTCTGCGATGAACAAGTCTCCATCTGCTAATAGAGTTCACTCCCTGTCCCCCACCTCTTCATTCTGCTTTCCACCCTTTCTACCCGACGCGTATATACCCAAGCTTAAAGGTCAGTAGGGTACACTTCCTCTAGCCTAGATAAGACTCAGAGAAAAAAAAAGACCAGAACATTATGATCTCATCATCTGTAGATATGTACTAAGCTTAGTCTAGTCTGACACAAAGCCATGCCACAACAGTCCGGCACCCAATGAGAAGCGATCTCACTAGCCATGGCTTGTGAGATTTACGTACTAACCGTTATCATTTAGTAGGTGACCACCATTATAATATATATGATCCACCAAAATTAACAAATATTTTATCAGTCCCAAAATATAACATCCAGGAATATACATGGGTTCTTTTAGGTTATGTATGTATTTGAACTCGTGTCGCCGTGTCCATTTCCTACGACGATAACCATTACACCATGGACCTCTTTTAGGTAATGTATGTATTTACCAACCCCTCCACATGGACAGGATGTGAAACAAGGTCAATTTTTAAGCGGAGTTTAACAGGTTTTTAATCAGAGTTTTCCTTCTCCAAGAATGGTTGCCTAATCAAGGCTAAAGAAACCAGTCTGCCCTACTATCTACCCATAGCTGGAAGGAGAATAATTGGATTATTACCTTTCCTAAGAATATTAGCAGTATGTTAAATGCAATCAGCCTCGTCCAGGATTTGAATTCGTGTCGCCGTGTCCATTTCCTACGACGATAACCTTTACACCATGGACCTCTTTTAAGTAATTTATGTATTTAACCAAGTTTTTCCTCTCTTAAACTGGTTGCCTTAACAAGGTTAACGAACTCAGTCTGCCCGACTATTTACCCGTTGCTCAAGGGAGAACAGTAATATTCATAACTTTCTTGAAGGCATTAGCGCGAATTGATACGTAAACAGCCGCGTCCAGTGTTTTAATTCTGGTCTCCCATTCCATTTTCTATTACGATAACTGTTACACTTAGCGTACCTCCTTTCAGGAAATGAAATCGTTAACAAACTATTCTCGCAGATCCCTTACAAGATTTTTTCGCAGATTCTCACAAGGCACCGTTATGCTCGAATGCGAAATCTTTGCAATTATCAACAGATAACTAATTCTCACTGTCCTTGTACCACTGCTAAAACTAAGCTTATTAAACAAAAATATGCCTACTGTAATGATTGGTGAGCTAGACTCAGTCGTCAATAGCAACTGAGTTGTGACTTTGATCATTACTAGGCGGCACATACTTGCAGCCTGGTGTCAAATCGTTTCTTCACACTTTGTACCATAGCCATATACATGAATATGCGAAATGTACATGGGATGTTTATAACATATATACATAGAACATAGGAATCTCGAAACACGAAAAACACTTACGACTTCTTAGTTCAGGTACGAAACTTTTTATTACCTTTGAGTTTAAAGGTTCTTCGACATAAGGAGAGAGATACACATTCTTTCTATTCTGGCTTTGTCATCAGCCCCCCCCCCACCTCGTGCGACACCTGCCTAAGGCCTCCGCGAGCAAGCGAAAGTCAACCCTTCTCGTTCGTTGTCCAGTTCTCAACTCAACTAACTGACTTTTTCAAAATCCAAAATCCTCCGCACGCTTCCGGTGCGTGATGTCATTCGCACTCGCTAGCCCCGATGGGAAACGGGGCTATTGTGACATCTCTGAGTGACACGTCCGCTCCGCGCGCGCGTGCGTAAAAACCTGTGTTAATGTTGCACCTAAGTAAACCATGCACTGAGCCGAAAGGTTCTCAGCCTAACTAAACCCAAAGGCATAAAACGAAATCCCTCGGCTATTATATTACAACGTGTGCCAAAACTATGCTAAGTAAAAAAGATGGTCAGCAACATGAGGAGTGAATTCGATTTTTACTGGGTGCCTCATATTCAGAACCGTATGTTAAAATTGATCTATTCATAGTTTATCTTCACTTGATGCCCAATGTCAGTGTCTTGAGCCAAAACTAAAAACACGTCTTAAATATCTTCTAAAAACTTACTTATAGGTTGCACAAAATTTACATTCGTGAGTCGTTCAAAAAGTAATACATGTTCTTCTGCAATTGAAAATGATCAAACATTAAAATCATCCATGAACACATAAACCTCGGACTTTCAAATTGAGTCTTCAATATAATCTCTAAGTCTCAAAATTTGAAAGTGAATCCTCAATATAATCTTCTAACCCCAAAATTCGAAAGCAAGTCCCTATTATAATCTCCTCACCCCAAAATTCGAAAGGGACTCCTCAATATAATCTCAAAGTCTCAAAATTTGAAAGTGAATCCTCAATATAATCTTCTAACCCCAAAATTCGAAAGCAAGTCCCTATTATAATCTCCTCACCCCAAAATTCGAAAGGGACTCCTCAATATAATCTCAAAGTCTCAAAATTTGAAAGTGAATCCTCAATATAATCTTCTAACCCCAAAATTCGAAAGCAAGTCCCTATTATAATCTCCTCACCCCAAAATTCGAAAGGGACTCCTCAATATAATCTCAAAGTCTCAAAATTTGAAAGTGAATCCTCAATATAATCTTCTAACCCCAAAATTCGAAAGCAAGTCCCTATTATAATCTCCTCACCCCAAAATTCGAAAGGGACTCCTCAATATAATCTCAAAGTCTCAAAATTTGAAAGTGAATCCTCAATATAATCTTCTAACCCCAAAATTCGAAAGCAAGTCCCTATTATAATCTCCTCACCCCAAAATTCGAAAGGGACTCCTCAATATAATCTCAAAGTCTCAAAATTCGAAAGTGAGTCCTCAATATAAACTTTTAGCCTCAAAATTTGAAAGTAAGTCCTCATAATCCTTTAGGTTCAAAATATGAAACTGACTTCTCAATATAATCTCCAAACCTCAAAATTTGAAGGTGAGTCCTCAATATAGGCTCCTACACCTCAACATAGTCATCTACGGTCAACAGTCTCCTACCTGCTCCAAATTTATAATCTTGTCATCAACATAGCCTCTCTTACCGTACGAATTTATAATTTTTTCATCAACATAGCCTCTCTTACCCGCATTGTATTCCACCTTTGAATGTAGACTCGTCTGTATTTACCCAATATTTGATCTGAGATCATATCAACTTTTCGGCTGAATAAATCTTTTTTGAATTCAGGTTTTTTCTTCTCCTAAACTGCTTGCTTTAGCAAGGATACAAAACCCAGCCTGCCTTTATTTAACATTTATATGGGTGTATGGCTAATATGTTATTTAAAAATTGTCTTCTTTTATCAATTGATCTATTTCTTCTTTTCGAGCAAAAATGTTTTCTTTTTTTACATGCACAAATCAATACGAGATAAATATAACCTAGCTTTTCTTAACATAAAAAGCTGAACAAACACATGAAATTGTTTTAATCCTGGCCTAATACCGATTAACTCTCAGAACTAGTTTTAACTTATTATTGTTTAATTTCTACTCATAATCCAAATGTTGAAGAGTTTTTAAGGTTGAAAAATGCTTTGTGGTCATTAAGCTGAATAGACTTATAACAAAATTAGGTTCAACATGTTATAGATAGATAGATAGATAGATAGATAGATAGATATAGCAAAACACAAATGCGAGCACATATGATACAAAGACAGAAGAAAGAAGAATCCACAGATATCACCTATACAACATATATACACTCGTATATATATATATATTGAGAGAGAGAGAGAGAGGGAGAGAGAGAGAGAGAGAGAGAGAGAGAGATGGCAAGCACACACACACACACACACACACACACACACACACACACACACACACGAACATTGACAGTTCAAAATATGAACAAGAGATAGATAGATAGATAGATAGATAGATAGGAATAGACTAAGAAAAATATTGACAAAATAAGATAAATTATTCAGTTTCTTCATATCTAAGATAACCCGGCAGTTTATTTATTTTATTCATTTTTTTTTTTTGTACTCACGCTTAAATTCCTCTTTCCTTTCCCGTCGGCCTCGTTATACCCCTGGAATCTTAACAGCTAACACAGAAAGTCAGACAAACAGAGGAATTCCATTACCTAAGTAAATGTTTTCATGAGTAGAAAGGTACGAGTCATATATAACATCGTCTGTTTATGTTTATGTCTTTGTACGAACGAATGTGAGGGTATTTGCTCATGGGCGTATTTTTATTCCTGTGTATTCATAGGACTTTATATATACATATATATATATATATATATATATATATATATATATATATAGAGAGAGAGAGAGAGAGAGAGAGAGAGAAAGGTTAGGTAACAATATGACATATTTTAAATTTTCGACATTACTATTATTGAATAAGATATTTATCATATTGTCCTACTATCTTCTGACATTTTTTCAGAGAGTTTCGGATATCATTTCTTTGTATTAAACTTCTAAGATTCCAAAGCAAAGAATAATGAGTAAAAGATAATAGCCACTAACTTCGCTGTCATTATATATAAATATATTTTTTTAAAAACTCAAACCTTTTATAAAATAAAGAAATAGTCTCAAGCTAAGCTCTCATTTTATGATTTAAAAAAAATCTAAATTCGCTGTCAATAAATCAATGAAACAAAGTAAGTTTAAAATGACTATCTTTTTCTTATATTTAACTACTGAATGTAAAAATTGAAAGTGACCTAACCGAAAATTCCATTAAAATTCCATATATCAAATAAAACAAATTTTTAATTTTATTAATGTCTAAAAAGCTTGGTTGGTAGGGTTTTATGACATATCAACCTTTGTAGGTTATTAAACGCCAAATTAATTTTTATGTAAATAATCAGTTCTATTTAAAACAATTCAGTTTAACATGAGTACACAGTTTAATTGTCAAAAACATTTCTATTTCAAACTACTTAGTTTATTTAAACAGTTATATATAACAATTCCGTTTAGAGTAAATAGAGTTTCGATTACAAAAACAGTTTTATTTCAAATAATTCAGTTCAACACAATCACGCAGTTTAAATGTAAGTACGGTTTAATTGTCGAAAACATTTCTATTTCAAGCTATTCAGTTTAATCAAACAATTCAGTTTAGCATATGTATGCCGTTAGTTCTATTTAACTCATAGATAGGGCCCTATCAGGTGCTACCACGCTGGGCAAGAGTGGACCTGGGAGCAATGGCAATGAAGGGGTGCCCCGTATTCTCCAAAGCCCCTGCATTACTGGGACCTCATCATCAGATCGTTCAGTGTCATATCTTAGACACTCCTTGGTGGGGGATACCCCTCTGCAGAGGTGCAGTCAGTGTATTCTACAGCCCCAGCCGACTGGACAAGAAAAGCTTGGAAGTTGTCGGTTAGGTGAAACAATTCTTAATACAAATAATTTGCACACAGTTAAATGGTTTCAAGTATTCCAATCTAATACAAATAATTCGTGCATGATAATATGATTTCAAGTGAGAATTCTGGTTTGGTTTGATTGTTTAATGGCATATCAACTCTTTTTAGGTTAATTAATACCAAAGCCATTCTCCTAGAAGAACAGCAGTGGCACTATATAACCCATAGCTGGGAGGATAAGGGGTTTCATACCTTTCCCAAGGGTATTTGCCCGAAAGTGAACGTAATAGCGCGACTGGAGTACGAACTCGCTTACTACAATTCTGCAGTCCATCGCTTTAAACCTTACACCACGTATATATTCATTTACATTTACGCTTATCGGCTACCGGAGTGCTCAATTCATAAGAAGAGCTTTGCATTTACGCGTATGTCATCGCCGGCAATTCCTCACTCGAGTGCTCAACCTACTGGTGATGGAACATATATATAAGAGTTAAGCGTTCTATCTATAAAGGTGTAATGTTGTAGCGTCTTTTGTTTCGTTTTGTTTTGTAAATAAATAAAACTTTCTTTTGTTTTTGTTTTTTTTTATAAATAGGACGCTTAACTCTTCCAAAGTTGTATTGAACTTGCAAAGGTTTTATTGCTTTCACATGGATGACTCTCTCTCTATATATATATACCTACAAACTATTCACGAAGAAATTATATATATATATATATATATATATATATATATATATATATGTATATATATAATTTCTTCGTGAATAGTTTGTAGGTAACACTTTTAAACGAGCCAAAGCTCATTTGCTTGCACACAGTTAAATGGTGTCAAGCCTTGCTGTGTAATACTAATAATTTAATCTAATATCAATCATTTGTTTGTACACAGTTTAATGGTTTCAAGCTTAGTAAATGATTAGATAGTTTTATTTTACCCATAGATGGCACTCGAACTGACACTGGGAGTAATGGCAATGAAGAGGTACTCGACGTTCTCTAATGCTCATGATTAGATGGTTTCTTGTTATATCCAGGACACTCGTTACGGGTTGGGGGGTCTAACTCCTCTGCTGAAATGCAGTCAGCGTATCCTCAACCCGGGCCGACTGGGCTTTTATATCATTGTTTGGTTTGGTTTGGTTTGGTTTGGTTTTATGGCATATCGACCATTTTAGGTTTTTAAATGCTAAATCCATTTTGGTACTTATAAAAAGTCTTATTTCAAACAATTCGGTTGAGCATAAGTACACAGCCCAAATGTCAAAAACAGTTCTATTTCTAACAATACAGTTTAGCATAAGTACGCTGTCTAGTTCTATTTAACCCATAGATAGGACCCTATCAGTTACTACCACTCCAGGCCAGAGTGATGGTAATAAAGGGTTATTCCGCGTTTCCCAAATCTCCAGCCTCATCATCCGATTGTTTTGTGTCACATCCTGAACACTCGTTGGGGTAGTCTTACCCCTCTGTAGAGATGCAATCGCTGTATTCTATTACCCCAGCCTACTGGGCCCTTATATCATTGTGTAGAAGACCTAATATTATATATTCAGAAAGTAATACCCTTCTACTTATGTCTGATGTTACCATAAATTCTTTCAAGTTTATAAATTGATAAGATTTCTTTTGAATGTATTTTCAGATTTCTGTGTTATTTTAAGATTTACGGATTTCCGTTTTTATAATGACCTACTGAAATGTCTACGTGTCATTGGAATTTACTAAACTTTGATACGTCTTTCACGTGGGCGATACTCTCATCTGATTGGTGGGACGATTAGCGATTCTAAGGGCGTTGTAATTTAAGGTGAAGAAATTTGATTTACAAGGGTTGGTCAAAAGTTTTACAATATTTTAGGTTTGGTTTCTTTGTTAATGGCATATCAACCTTTATTTAATGCCAAATCCATTCTCCTAGAAGAACAGTAGTGGTACTATTTAACCTATAGCTGGGAGGATAAGGGGGTTCATACCTTTCCCAAGGGTATTTGCCCGAAAGTGAACGTAATAGCGCGACTGGAATACGAACTCGCTTACTACCATTCCACAGTCCATCGCGTTAACCATTATGCCACGAGGACACCCACTACAATATTTTAGTATGTACTAGTTTATGGTGTGTATATCATGTGACTGAAGCAGATGAAGGTGTTCCAGGTACTTTCGGTAATTGGTTTGGTTTGGTTTCTTTGTTTAATGGCATATCAACCTTTGTAGGTTATTTAATGCCAATGCTATTCTCATAGAAGAACAGTAGTGGTACTATTTAACCCATAGCTGGGAGGATAAGGGGGTTCATACCTTTCCCAGGGGTATTTGCCCGAAAGTGAACGTAATAGCGCGACTGGAGTACGAACTCACGTACTACGATTCCGCAATCCATCGCTTTAACCATTACACCACGAGGACACCCCCTGGGTAATTGGTGCACTGACATAATGCGCATTGTTTCACAGTACGGGGAATTTGAAAGCCACACAAATGAATGTGCAATATAGTTTAATTCAGTTCCTTTTACTTTAAAAGTTCAAACTGGGCCATAATGCCATGGAAGTAACCAAAAACATCTGTTATGTGAAAAGTGTAGGTGCAGTTGATCACTGTACTTTTGACCACAAAGGCAGTCATTCATGAGCCAGTATATTAAAAAAAGAATTAAAAAAAAAAAAAAAAATCACCTCTACAAAATGGGCTTAACGTGGGTTTGCCCACTACGAGCCTGAATCGAATAGATAGTCCATGGAGTGGAAGTACATTGACTCTCTGGTAAAGAAAAAGTTCCGGGTGCAGCGGTCAGTAAAGAAAGTCATACAGGCAATCTTCGAGGATATGAAAGTTGGTTGGTGTTTTATAGCATATCGAATTTTGTGGGTTATTTAATTCCAAATCCTGTCATTGATTATAATAATTTGTAAGTGAATATTTTGTTGCTAACTTTTAAAAACAAGTTCTTAGAGCTCATTAGTTCGCCCACAGTTAAATGGTTTTAATGTAGCAAAGGACCAAAAAAATTATTAAAACGTTGAGTCTAAAAGAAATGAATTCGCAGAAAAGAAACACTCAAAACTTGAATCTCAAGGAAGAAAATAGTAGTCGCTTTTATTCTTGGGGATTACAGCGGACGGACTGTAGTTAAAATGTTCGTTCAATAGCGTTCTTCCTCGCCTTCAAACTTCTTCTTTCTGTATCACACTTTCCCACCGCGCATTTCAGCTAGTGTACGTAGGAAAGGTTCACCTTCCTCTTCTTGGCGATGACGGCGGCGTTGTTATCGTCGGCCTGTTGATACTTATCACATCAGTCGGCTTGCTATGACAGGGTGGGGTATAACATGGGTCAGGGCGTCGTGCAACTCTGTTGACACCTGCTTGGAAACCTGTCTTGAACTGCCAAAATCTTGCTACTTGATTTTCTTATATAGCGATTTGATGGATAAATTCGAAGGTTCCCGAAGGTTCGATGATCACCAGTGGAACAGTAGTGCAATACGTGAAAGTTCACGCGTGATTATATTAAAATCACGCTTGAACTCAACAAGTCACTCTGCGTGCACGAGCGAGGTTCGTGACATTTTTGATTGTCAGACCTATGTACCCAATGACTGATGACAGGTTATGTGCTCGAACGTTCTCCAACCTTGAGACCGCCGCAATTCAATGACGGCGCCCGTTCGTAATATTACATTAAATTTTGCTATTTAGTTTATATATTTGGTTTTATTTTATGTTTTTTTGGAGATTTTACGCAGTTATATGATATCAAGTATTCGCGAGTCCAGACGGCCGGGGCTGTAGAATACACCGACTGCATCACTGTAGAGAGGTAACCCCCCACCAACGAGCGTCCTAAATATGACATTAAACCATCCGATGGCGAAACTTCAGATTTAGAGAATGTGGAGTACCCCTTCATTGCCATTACTCCCAGGTCCACTCAGACGCAGAGTTGTAACACCTGATAGGCTTCTATCTATGGGTCAAATAAAACTGTTTGATATTTAAACTGTGGAAACAAATGACATGGGGTGCCCTCATAGTGCTATGTGTCAGACTAAACTAAGCGTTGTAAATATCGTGTACAGCCGAAGAATTAAACATTGATTCACTTCTTCCAGGTTTATGTGTTTTAAATGGAACTGTTTTTTGACATTGAAAGTGTACTTACACTAAACTGATTTGTTTAATATAGAACTGTTTTGACATTTAACTGTGTGTAAACAAAATCTGTACTTATCCTAAACTGAATTGTTTGAAATAGAGCTATTTTCATAAAAATTGATTTGGCGTTAAATAACCTGTAAAGGTTGATATGCCATTAAACCCAAAGAAACAACCAACCAACCAGATTTATGTTGTCATTTTTTTATGTATTTAGACTGAACTGAATCAGTAACAATTCTTTATCATTCTTGGAGATGGTTCCTGGGTGTATTTGACCAAATGTCAGAATATGTCCAAATGTTTACATCATAAATAAGACTTGTGACACTGGGCAGACATTCTAGACCTGATGCACTTATTCAGTTTGACTAAAGACATAATCTATTGCGCTTGACAGCAATATCTATTTGGGTGAATGGAAAGTATATTATTTCGAGCAAAACTCAATCAATTGTTGTTATTATCATTATTATTTGAGAGTTTTTCACATCAGTGTTAGCTGATGGTATTTCACTGGAGTTTGAGTGACAACAAGTCTCCTCAAGTTTCCTGGACTCTTCTCAGTAGTCTGGCCGATATCAACAATGCTGTGATTTGGATGGTCTCAGTAGTCCAGTTATTTCCAAGTACTCTAGTCCTTTTACTAATCCTTTGTGAATGTACCAAGAGCGCCAACTACAATTGGTATAAACGTGGTGCCCGTGGTGTAATGGTTATCGTCGTAGGAAATGGACACGGCGACACGAGTTCAAATCCTGGACGAGACTGATTGCATTTCACATAGCACTAATACCCTTGGGAAAGGTATGAATCCAATTATTCTCCCTTCACCTATGGGTAAATAGTAGGGCAGACTGGATTCTTCAGCCTTGGTGAGGCAACTAGTCTAGGAGAAGGAAAACTCTGAATTCAAACCTGTTAAACTCTGCTTAAAAATTAACCTTGTGTCATATCCTGCCCGAGCGGAGGGGTTGGTAGTTATGATATGATAAACGTCACTTACATATTCCACATTTTTTTCAATTCCCTAACAAGGTCCAGGTACTTATCCTTCTTTTCGCTTTCTTTCAATTTTACTCTGTGGTCAGCCATAATAGCAAAGTCCACAATTCTGCAAGTTATCTAATTTCTTTCTTTTCTTTTTTTTTTTTGTTGTGTTGTTGATTATAAAAAGGCCTGGAGGTGCCTGTGGTGTAATGGTTATCGTCGTAGGAAATGGACACGGCGACTCTCGAGTTCAAATTCTGGACGAGGCTGATTGCATTTCACATAGCGCTAATACCCTTGGGAAAGGTATGAATCCAATTATTCTCCCTCCACCTATGGGTAAATAGTAGGACAGACTTGTTTCTTCAGCCTTGGCGAGGCAACTAGTCTTAGAGAAGGAAAACTCTGAATTCAAACCTGTTAAACTCCGCTTAAAAACTGACCTTGTGTCATATCCTGCCCGAGCGGAGGGGTTGGGAAATAGGATTATAAGGTCTGGTCGTCTGGCCTAGATTAGGTGATCCGTTTGTATCTCAAAATTTCATTCTCCAGGACAGATTATGGATTGTGCATATAGCATTTGTTCGTATGGTCAAATTTAAGTTTCTTGCACAATTTCCAGTGGATCACCAGGCCCACCCATAAGTAAAGTAAATTTGCCCTACCGTAGTCGAGGGGGACCAGAAGGTTCCCTTTTCAATAGCTACTACTCCGAGGTGTAGGGGAGGGCGCTATTCCTTTCCCTGGATTGCTCCACTCTACCCTTGATACGTAACCTATATTGCTGAGTGTTAAGCAAGGAGGTATCAAGTACCATTTTAAAATTCTTTGGTATGATTCGACCTGGGATTGAACCCAGGTCTCTCGGACCACTGGCGAGCACTCCTTTGTTTTTGGGGGCTTTTTTTTCAATCTTTCACGGGGTCTTTATCCAAGACCTTGGGTGAGGGAAGGTAGTGATCATATGCATTCTAGGTATTTATGCTCTTTGCAATCTCTTTTGGGTGATATTCTTCAGTCACATTGATAGTATTCTCCTCAGGAGATGAGCTGTTCCGCTAAGTGCATTTTTTAAAATTTCATATAAGCTGTCCCAACAAGGCGAATTGTTAATGTGTTTATGTCTCTTTCTTGATCATACCAAGATATTATTATTATTATTATTCTCCAAGCAAATTTTTCCCACCGTCATTAACAGATAATTTTGCACCTGGTCTCTTAGACTCTACAAAATATTCAAGCTGATCTTAACAATTCAGTTGTCTGGATGGTTTCTTCCTTTGATCTCCTATTGCTTCAGTCTCCTTTCCAAACTACTGGAGACCGTTCCAAGCGCAACAAGTCCAATTGGTCTCAATTATTATTATTATTATTAGAGTTTTTCGAACCAGCATTAACCGTAATTTCTCACTGGAGTTTAAGTGACAGCAAATCTCCTCAAGTCTCCAGGACTCTTCCCAAGATTCTGGCCGATCTTAATAAAACTGTAGTTTGGATAGGCTCTTCTTTTCCTATTATTTCCAAGTCTTCCAGTCCCTGTACCAATCGTTTGGTGACTGAAGCAAAAGTACCAATCCTCACTATTACTATGATTATTATTATTTTTACTCATTAGAAATTTTCACATCAGCGTTAGCTGATGGTTTTTCACTGGAGTCTGAGTGACAGCAAGTCTCCTCAAGTATCCATGACTCGTCTCAGGATTCTGGCCGTTCTCAGCAATGCTGTCGTTTGGATAGTCTCAACCCGTCTGCCAACTTCCAAGTCCTCCAGGCCTTTTAATAATCCTTTAGTTATTGTGCCAAAAGCACCAATCACAATTGGCATAATCATCTTACTCCTCGCGTGTTTTTCCCACCAGTTTTTACTGGTGGTTTTTCACTGAGTTCTAAGTGATAGTAAGTTCCCTCAGGTCTCTAGAACCCTTTTAAGTATTCTGGCCGATTTTAACAATGCCGTGGTCCGAACGGTATTGATTCTTCTCCTCATCTACAATCTCTTTTCCAGGCTTTTGCGAACCGTTCCAATGACACCAACCTTAACTGATGTCACCGTAACTTTCACGTTCTACAGCTTTTTAAGCTCCCTGGCAAGATCCAAGTATTTGTCTTAGTAGTAGTAGTAGTAGTAGTAGTAGTAGTAGTAGTAGTAGTAGATTAATTACGTTTCATGGCATATCAACTCTTGTAGGTGATTAAATGCCAAGTCCACTTTATACATATTATATATGATTTGTGAACACATAGTTCGTTGCAAACATTTTTAAATGAGCCAAAGCTCATTTGTTTGCACACAGTTAAATGGTTATTCATATGATTTGTAAATAAATAGTTTGTTGGTAATCTTATTTTTGAATGAATCATAGCTAATTACTATTGTTTGCACACAGTTAAATGGTTTCAAGTATTCTGACACGTCTAGATCGATTTATTATCAATCATTTGTTTGCACTCAAATTTCAAATATTGCTATAGAACATTAATGGTTTTATTTGCACACAGTTAAATGGTTTCGAGCCTCGCTATGTAACACAAAGAATTCAATTCAGGCACTCAGTAAAAGAGTTTCAAGTATTGTTGATCAACACTAATAATTCTATTCAACATTACTCATTCGTTAGCACACAGATAAATTGTTCCTAGTATTGCTATGTATCACTAACAATTCAATTAAACACCGGTCATTTGCTTTACACAGTCAAATGGTCATACAGTTCTATTTCTAACAATTCGATTTAACATGGAGCTTTTATTTGCCGAGAGTTTAAATATCAAACAGTTCTATTTTACCCATATATATATATAACCTTATTAGGTACTACCACTCTGGTTCAGAGTGGACCTGGGAGTAATGGCATCACATTCCCGAAAACTCTAGGACTGGAGCCTCACCATCAGATTGTTTAGTCATATTTAGGACACTCGTTGGGGCGGGGCTTACCCCGCTGCAGGGATACAGTCGGTGTATTCAACACCCAGCCGACTTGGCTGTATTATTATTATTATTAGTAGTAGTAGTTTATTCCTAGCAAATTTTTCCTAATACCTGAGGTGAGTGATTTTTCGATCAGTACCATACATCGTTCAGAACTGTCAATCATGCAAAAGCGACCAATCAAAAACGTGGGAATAGCAATGGCCATGCCCAATCAGCCTAATTTAGCTTATAACCCAGATGTCGTTAACAAAAGATGACTCAGTCGACAGTCATTTGTATGCTTACATTGTGTGACGGAAACAGAGCGTCTCTTGTTCAACAACTGGAAAAAAGAATAAATGGAAGTCAGACCCGTGTCGTTTTTAAAAATAAATTTTTAGCGCTAGTGAGCTATTTTTTTTATAATGCTATTCAATTCTTACGGAAAAAAATATTTATGTGGGTGTTGCAATAAGAACGTAACAGGACACGTAATTAGAATATCTTGAAAAAAAAAAAAAAAGAAAAGAAAAAATATTTGTCGCGAGAAATAAATACATTTTCCCACTTAATTATGTACCAAGCTAAATCCACTAAAGTTGCTTCGAAAGTAATACCTTCTACGGAAACTACATTAGATGCTGGATTTTGACGAAATAAGGCTGTTGGATAGAGCAAGTTTTCAGCTACAAAACACTTGGTGGTGGCTAATGTGAGTAACTAGCCACGAAATGAAGAGCACCTCGATCAGCTCATCGACGCAAATCGGGACTGAGAAAGATGGACAACAGACAATCTGTTTCTTGCCAACAATGGTGTCATCGCAAGTTGCTGTGGATTTGTATGAAAGTGACATGCGAGCACTTGTCCATCTGTAACCGAAAATGCATTATCATTGGAGTTTCGTTGCTGAAAACTTGCTCTATCGAATGGCTTTATAGCGTTTCATACATCCGTTCTTGTTTCCGTGGAAATCAAAGGAACGCATTACTTTCTGAGCTTAATGTAACGGTTATCGCAGTCAGAAATGGTTTGAGCAACGAGAGTTCAAATCCTAAACGAAACAGTTTATGTTTCACTATTAACTAATACCCTTAGGAAAGGCAGACTAAGCCCTTTAACCTTGTCAAGGCCACCAGACTTGACGAAGAAAAAAATCTGATTTGAAACCAGCTGTACTCCTAATAAAAATTGATTTTGTTTGTATTCAGCAAGTAGCTGCGAAATTAGGGAAATGCATACAAAATACTATTTCCCTGCATTGCCTCCTCTATTGGCGGTGCAATTTCCTCAGCGATAAACAAACGTCCCAATAAACCGCACTCGTATCAGTTTGTCCTAAAGAAGGTGACCAACTTTTTCACAGCATCGATGATTGCGTCATTATCAGGAAAATCTCGTCTGCGTTGTCTGTTTTTCACCGAACCCATTCACATACAATGAGCTAATCGAGACCGTCTTCATTTAACAGGTTGATAATTTGCTTAACGCAACGTAGCCAGTCACTAACATCGCTATTGCCACTACTGAAATACATTAGCAACACCTTACAGAATTTACAACCAGCGTTTGGTTACATAGACGTTCGACAAGAGTCGATTTATGTCAATGGGAACAATTTCTTTCCACATAGAGGATTTCAATGAAATCTTCCATGTCAGATACCATTTTGCCATTTGATAGCCGTTCAGCTTCTTTCTATTAGAAGGAAAAAAATGAGTAATTAGTTTGGAAAGTATAACCTCTTATGCCATACTACCAATCTCTACCTCTGATGTATTCACAACATAGGAGGTATTACTTTCGGAGCAATCCTTTTAAGAATGTGGTATTCTAATGTTTATCCTGCGTCAGCAAAATTGTATATCCAGTAGTAGTGACTGGGAAAAAATTACACTTATAGGATGGTCACTTAGGTTCATTTTTTATTTAGCAGTAAATAAACTAATAGCAGATAAAATGCAAGACATTTTTACTTTATAACTGAACATTCTAGCTTCATAGAATATACCTTAGACCAGAGGTGGATAAACTGCGGCCTGCGAGCTGTATGCGGCCCGCTGTACTGTTCTGTGCAGCCCGCGGGAGCCTCTCAAAACAAAAAAATAAACACTTGCACTGGAATCGAGACTGAATTCTTTTGATTTTAAAAGATGCGGCCATTTGATAATTCATAACTCAGTGATGCGGTCCTCCCACCAAAATGTTCGCCCACCCCAACCTTAGACAAACAGGATTAGATTATTAAAATTAATGGCATATTTTTTCCAAGTTATGCAGCGAAAATATTATGGAATAAACTGATATTGGAGAAAAAATATGGAATTCATCGGCAAAAAATATTAGCTTTAATATTTAGTTGCCCTACCTCAAACTTTTATGACGGCTTTAATTTGTTGTATATTGATCTTCGACCCCACCAAACATGCCATTCCAAAGACGGCGGAAGTGACACATTCCGATGGCCAGTTATCGGAAGAGATCGCGTAGGTGACCTTGGCTGACAATATGGGACTAGGTAAAAATCCCACCGTGCCGTTACAAAGTGATGCACCGGAAGAGAGTGACCTGTGAACAGCATGACAGTTTTTTCCACTCGATGACGATCACACATGCCATTCCAAAGACGGCGGAAGTGACACATTCCAATGGCCAGTTATGGGAAGAAATCGCGGGGGCGTGGAGGCGTGTCCTTATCTCCGCGTGGGAGTTTGATGGTAATATAAGGCCGATAAATTGAATGGAAGACAGTGAAAATTCCGCTGTTCACGAAAGCTTGTCCCGTCGTTGCCCCGTGTGCGTTTTCTCGGCCATCGTCTACTTACATCGAAGAGTCCAAGCCTCATAGACAAACGATTCTAATTCCTCTTCTGATTGCTCTTACTTCATACAAGCGTCCGTCGAGAAAATAAATATATATTGTTATATATATTACGTGTTGTTTGTTTGGACAGAGCAGAACGTAACAAATCTTTACAGACATAAATCTCGCTAATTCAAAACAATATTCTTTATTAAAGTGACTCCAACTTTTCCGAATGGAACTTCATAGAGCTTCATTGATGGATGAAGCGTTCTCAGACTATTTTATTAAACTTTCCGACAAAAATTTTCAATAGCATTTAGATATGGAGCTTTTACTGGGCATATTAATGATTTTATATGCCTTTCTTGAAGAAATTTTTTAATCACTTTTACTCCATAATTGTTTTCCTATTATATGTTAATACTTTATTTACTGGTTTATAAAAAGCTAAACATCCTCTAAGTGTAATTCCATAATTTTTGCCCGGAGAAAATAGTTCTTTGTAGTCGAAAACTTTCTCTTTCAGAGCATTACTTGTATTCGCGTAAACATTAATAAACACTCACACACACACACACACATTTTCTCTCTCTCTCTCTCTCTCTCTCTCTCTTGCTTACTTGCTTGGCCCAGTCGGCTGCATACCTGCAGAGGGGTAAGACTCCCCCCAACAAGTGTCCTGGATATGACACGAAACAATCTGATGGTGAGGTTCCTGTAATGCTGGGGCTTTGGGAAATACAGAGTACCCCTTCATTGCTATCGCTCCCAACACTTTGGTAATACCTGATAGAATACTATCTATGGTCAAAAAGAACTAAACTGTGTCCTCATCCTAAACTGAATTGTTTGGAATAGAACTGTTTAGACATTTAAACTGCATACTTATACTAAACTAAACGGCTTTTATATTTAACTGTGTAAATAAATGACTGATGTTTAATTGAATTGTCTGTGATACATAGCAAAATACTTGGAACCATAAAACTTTGTTGACAAAACTGAATAGCTTGATAGAGCTGTTTTTGACGTTTAAACTGTGTACTTATGCTAAACTGAATAGTTTTAAATAGAACTGTTAATATGTATAAAAATGGATTTGGCATTAAATAACCAACAATTGTTGATAAGCCATTAAATCAACCCAAACTAAAACAGTTTTTTTTTCTTAAAATGACTTGATTTGGCATTAAATAAACCGGAAAGGGCTAAAATGCCGCAAAACAAAACAAACTCTCTCTCTCTCTCTCTCTCTCACACACACACACACACACACACACAGATAGATCGGTAGATAGATAGATGGATAGGTAGATAGATTAGCATCTCGGGTGAGGGAATTGTTAACAAGCTAAACAACTAAATTACTACATTAGTTTGGAAAAAGTTCTGGCGTATATTTTGACATTGAGGCTACTTTTTCAATACTTACAGTAAAATAAACATTAATCTTTATATTCTAATATTATTTTCTTTCTTTAAAAATTACTTAATGTTAAAGTAGGTAAATTTTGTATCCATCTTCTCTTTCTAAAATGAGCAGACCCATGTTATACACTGTATTCTATAAAAAAAAAAGAAAAAGAAAAGGAGAAGCTTTTCTCTAACGGAAGCGACTGGAGATATTGCTTTTGTTTAAGAAAATGAAGCTTTATTAATCCGGACACGCCAACAATGATCTAGTCAGTTTCGATCGAAAACATTTTTCTTGCAAAGATTTACCTCGATCTGGACGACCAGGTTCTCACAATATT
Organism: Sepioteuthis lessoniana; assembly: GCA_963585895.1. Taxonomy (NCBI): domain Eukaryota; kingdom Metazoa; phylum Mollusca; class Cephalopoda; order Myopsida; family Loliginidae; genus Sepioteuthis; species Sepioteuthis lessoniana. The sequence goes on from CAUZXS010001946.1 coordinate 311,617, forward strand.
CAGCTTCTGCAAATCATAGTTGTGAAAAATCCAAAAGCAAAGTGCACGATAATTGATAAAACAGTTAAACATAAGTCACACTTCGATCATAAAATACCCTTATGAACTCAGAAAAGTGTCTAAATGTAGTCAATGGGTCACTCATTATCGACCCACTTCTCAGCTTAATCAAAGAGTTACTTTCTGGTCACCATTGAAGGAATAAACTTTCCTGGGTAGACTCATCACCATTGATAAAAAGTGGGTTCCCTGAAATCCTATCCATCGAAAAGGACAAGGATTAGCATCCCATAAAAAAGTAGAATCCATCCATAAACCAGGACTACACCAGAAAAAAAATGATCGTTTTTTTTTAATGGCATATCAATCTTCTTGGTTTATTTAATGCCAAATCCATCCCTTTCTTAGTAGAACTGTAGTGGTACTATTTAACCCATAGCTGGGAGGATAGGGGGAGGGGTTCATACCTTTCCCAAAGGTATTTTTCTGAAAGTGAACGTAATAGCGTGACGAGAGTTCGAACTCGCTTATTACGACTTCACAATCCAGCGCTTTAACCATTACACCACGAGGAACCCTCCACCCGAAAAGAAAGTTATGCTTTATGTTTAGACGGATATGAATGATGTTATCTATAATGAGGTGCTGACCAAAAACGAAACAGTTAATGCTGTGAAGTATTGTCGTCAATTGGGGTGTCCCCTACTGCCGGCGGGGAATCAAACCCCGGTCTTCCGTTATTGTCGTCAGTTGGAAGCACAGCACAAACATTTCAATAAAATGGGCTTCTCATTAGTTAGTCGTAAAGGCTTTTACTTACATGATAATGCAAGATTAAATTTTGCTCGAATTACCAGAGAAAAATTATGTCATAAAATATGAGAGTTTTGCCTTATCCTCCTTACTCTTCTGACCTTGCTCTGTACCATAGCCATGATATGGATATGTGTGAAACGTACATCAAATGTCCATAAAGATAGAACATAGAACATAGGAATTCTGCAATTCGAAAAACACGTAACGACTTCTTAGTTCAGGTACGAAACTTTTTATTACCTTTGAGTTTAAAGGTTC
>CAUZXS010001947.1:0-15000 GCA_963585895.1 Sepioteuthis lessoniana
GGCATTTACATAAATATTAAATATATGATTTTCAAATAGATTAAATGATTCAACAGTCCTATTTCTAACAATTCAATTTAGCTTGAGTCAACAAAGTTAAATGATTCCAATTATTACTGTGTATAAATAACAATTAAATTAAACATGAGTTATTTGTTAACACACGGTCAAATTGTCAAACCGTTCTATTTCAAGTAATTCAATTTAGCATAAGTTATTTGTTTGCACTTGGTTTAAATGTCAAACAGTTCTACTTGACCTATCAATAGACCCTATCCGTACCACCACTCCGACCCAGGGTGGACCTGGGAGCTATGGAATAAAGGGGTACCCCGCTTCCCAAAAGCGTCAGCATAATTGGAGCCTCGCATTAGGATTTGTTTATTGTCATATCAAGGACACTCGTTGGGTGGGGAGTCTAACCCCTCAGCAGAGAAGCAGTCGGTGTATTCTACAGCCCCAGCCGACTGGGCTCTTGATAGATAGATATGAACTGGGCGAGATAGATAGATAAATAGATAGATAGATAGATAGAGAGAGAGAGAAAGATTTTCTCGAATACATATCGTTACTTAATACAATTTAGTTATCCTACTTATAAGATGAAAAACAATATTCTAAAATAATTATCATTTTTCTTCAAACTGGTATTAATTAAATTCTTCTCCCGAATTACATAATTCTTGATATATTTGACATTTTTTATCTATATTTTAAAAATTCTTATTGTGATAATATACAACGATTTTAAATTGCTATTTCAAAGTGTAAGTTTAAAAAATTACATGGGTGAAAAATCTCCTGAAACTTTTGAAGAATGATTTTTTGTCCAAGATGTGCTTTCCCGTATTTTTGCTAATATATATATATATATATATATATATATATATATATATATATATATATGTATATATATATATATATATATATATATATATATATATATATATATATATATATATATATATAACTTGCTGTTACACGAAACCGAGTGGAATATCTACGTAAGAATACAGCCTAAAATAAATGTGAGCATTACGCTAAAATTATAATTTTCAAGTCAGTTTTACTATACTAGTTAGGCAGGAAAATGTTCGGTTATATGTAGGTGGTAGATGAATCAAATATGTTGAGTAGACGAAGCCTTCACTCTCACGATCGAACATTTACGTACACTAATATATATTCGTATCTACGGTTATGCTGATAGATAGGTATAGATATAGGTATGTTCAAAAATTTACTTGTTCATTTATTTATTTATTTGCTAAATGTATGAATCGACTCTGTATGACTTGTTTCCCAGTCTGTGAACATGATAAAAATAGTATTTAAATATCAGATCTAAAATTTAAAATATATATATATATATATATATATATATATCTATATATATATATATATATATATACGTGTGTGTGTGTATGTGTGTGTTAAAATAAATTGGTCCGCCAATGTATTTCAATATGGTATTTTAGGGTTTTATTTTCTCAACATATACATACATACATATATATATATATATATATATATATATATATAGCACTGAAAATAACAAATAGGATATGGTCCTTAGTTTTTTATTCCAATTTTCTTGTTGGAGTACCAGATGTCGCAACTGTACTTGAAAGCAGTTTAAACACCGTCACTATTCGTGTACTGTAAGTGTACACGGTCTTTGTCGAGGTCGTGGGTATTTCTGTGTTCTAGAATACAGGATTTGTTCTGTGAGCCTGTTCTTCACATGCAGGTGACTATATATATATATATATATATATATATATATATATACGTGCTCACGCGCGCGCGTGTGTGTTTATTTGGGCAGCAGTCCTTCATTTAAGCATGTTTGAATAAATAATAAAGACACATTTACTCTATATAATTCGGATTTTTCATTGGTCATCATCTTGTAGTTGTAGCTCACGGCAACAACTACAAATCCTAGAAGCCCAAGAAATAAAAACAAACAAAAAAAAACGAGAATTAATACGAATTAGCTTTGAAAATAGTTATATTTTGAAATCCCTTTAGTCCTATTTTTTTAATATTCTATTTCTCTTGATTATATTCTATTTCTGTTGATAGCGTTCTGCTTTAATGTCATCGGCATCTCAGTTTTATCCAACTTTGCGTTTACGTAATTTTGTAATGTTATAAAAAAACTAAAAACTTTTTTAAAAACACACTTTAAACATGCAAACAACCCACTGATGATGGCCAATGAAAGGTCCGATAGCGGTCGGGATAATTTTGGTAAATTCATCATTCAATTCCAACCTAAAACCAAGATACTTGTCAGAAAAATGTCAAAGGATCTTACTAAAATAATAAAGACTAAATGTGTCTTTATCATTTAATCAAATATGCTTAAATATATATATATATATATATATATATATATATATATATATATATATATATATATCAACACCTCTACCCGAAAAGGATGTGACACAAAGTCAAGTTTTAGCGGAGTTTAACAGGATTGAATTTTTTCTTCTACTAGATCAATTGCCATACCAAGGTAAAGAGCCAGTCTGATTTACTATATAGTTATATCTGGAGTGAGAATAGTTTGATTTCACCTAACGCTAATTCCCTTGTGAAAGGATATTGGCTCTATATGAGATTCAAGTAATTTAGTCCAGGATCTGAGCTCAGGTTGTTGTGTCCATTTCCAACAAAGATACAAGATTACACTACGAGCGACTCCACAGACACACACACGTGCATATATATATATATATATATATATATATATATATATATATATATATATATATATAATAAGGATTTAGCAATGGGAAAAATTGTACACAGTTATATCTTATTCAAGGAAATCAAAAGTGATAGATCCTTTCAGGTCGAAGAAGACTATCAGCATGACCTTTTTTTACTGACCGCTGTGCCCGGAATTCTTTTTACTTTATCGGAAACTCAGTGTGTTTCCACTTATTGTACTGTCTTTTCGATTCAAACCCATGTTTAGCCTGTTGTAAAGATCTTTGTTTTGCTCAAACAAGCTTCTCCGTAGACATCGACATTCTTTAGTAAATTCACATAGTTTGCACTTCTCAACTACCAAATTTTGTTGACAGATATCTTTTCTGTCTGGGCACTTTGTTTGATTTACTGCCATTTTGAATGGCCTCCAAACAAATATTTTGGGAAGATTGAAATAATTTTTCTATGAACCAATTCCAAACACTGGAGAGTTTATATTTATAGAAAAAATATTCTGAAAATAAATTCCACTTATTTATTGAATTAACCATGTATATATATGATAAACTTCGGAATGAAATTCCACAGTATGAGAAAAAAAAGCATGACAGTAGAGTAAAATCAAATTGACAATTTTGGTCATAAGAACAGAATCATCAAAAATGATTTTTAAAAGAAAAATTAAAATTCAAACCAGGTATAAGTAAAGTTGGCGATCTTAGACTCCCTTTTCAATTGCTACTACACCGAGGTGTAGGAGAGGGCGCTACTCCTTTCCCAAGATTTCTCCACTTTACCCTTGATCCATACCTTATAATGTTGAGTGTTAAGCAGGGAGGCATCAAGTACCATTTTTTAGTCTTTGATATGACTCTACCTGGATTAAACTCCGGTCTCCCGGGCCATTAGCGAACACTCTAACCGCTTTGAGGTTTGGTTTGGTTTCTTCTTTTAATAGCATATCAACTTTTGCGGGTTATTTAATGCCAAATCTATCCTTGTAGAAAGGATAGTTGTGTAATTATTTAATCCATAGTTGGGTGGATTAAGGAGTTAATGCCTTTCTCAAGGGTATTAATCTGAAAAAGAATGCAAAAACGTGACTGGAGTTCGAACTCGTTTACTCCGATGTTGCAGAGTGACACGTTAGCCACTACGTTACGGTGACTACCCTGTGATAGAAGAGTTGTTTACATAGGTACATAGCAACATTATTTGGTGCATCATTACATCATTTTTTCAATATTCAACATCATATTGTTATTTAGTGTATATATTATACTGATATTTATCATATGAATTTATATATCTTTTATATCACATTATATTGTTATATCTTTTATATCACATTATACTGTTATTTACTAAGCTTTACTTTGCTTGGCACACGGCGCATATGGTGATTACAAGTTCCATCTGTTTCTAAGTAGAAACACATTTGAATACTGAACAGGCTCACTGCTGCTTAACGTTGGTGATTGGTCGGGAAACGATGCTTTAAACCTGACTCCACCATAAGTATAAAGAAAAAATGCATCAAATTGTTTAGCTTTTTACATAAGACTGAAAGTATCGGATACCAACTGAAGATCGAACACGGAATTCTTTTATGATGTGCCGAGCAAAAACTAGCTTGCTCCTCACTGTCGACTAGGTTTGGTTTGGTTTGGTTTTATGGCACATCAAACATTGTTGGTTATTAATGCCCATTTTACACATATAAACAATTCTATTTCAAACTATTCAGTTTAGCATAAGTACACAGTTTAAATGTTAAAACAGTCCTATTTCAAGCAATTCAGTTTAGCTTAAGTACACAGTTTAGTTCTATTTGACCAATAGACAGGACCTTTCAGGTGCTACCACTCTGGCTCAGAGTGGACTTGGAAGCGATGGCAATAAAAGGGTACTCTGCATTCCAAAAAGATCCAGCATTACTAGAGCCTCACTGTCAAATTGTTTAGTGCAATATTCAGTACACTAGTTGGTGAATGGAGTCTTACCCCTCTGTAGAAAAGCAGTCGGTGTAATCTACAGCCCCAGCCGACTGAGTAATGACGGCTAGGTGTGTAGAATACGCTGACTGCACATCTGCAGGGGGGTAAGATCCCCCAAAGAGGCTTCCTGTTGGTCATCGATAGCGAACCGTTATATGCTTGAGAACGGGATCCAGGTGAAGAAAAACACTTAATTCAGGCCTGTAGTACTCTGCTTAAAAATTAGCCTTGTATCACATACTGTCCGTGGTAGAGTGGTTGGGTAATTACACACAAACTGGATATTTGACTGGCAGTGGTGACCTCAGAATCACAAAAGAACTAAGAAATATAATTCTTACTGCTATAATTACTGTTTATAAATATCCTGCTACTCAGTCCTATCCAAACTGAAATCGAGAAAATTCTTAGGGAAAATAAGAACAGCGTTTGGATGAATTGATCCACAACTTCACAGATTCCGACAATCTGTCGAATAATCAGAGGAGTTCGACAAAATATCTCGAGGCAACACAACTGTTGGTAGAGTTTTGCAGAGCATTTGATTCCATAGATAAAAAATGGAATGAATACTACAAGCATAGGGTCTCTCCAAAGAAATTATTACCGCTATAATGATGCTTCATAAAAACACGAAAGTGGAGGTGCCCGTGGTGTAATGGTTATCGTCGCAGGAAATGGACACGGCGACACGAGTTCAAATCCTAGACGAGACTGATTGCATTTCACATTGCACTAATACCCTTGGGAAAGGTATGAATCCAATTATTCTCCCTCCAGCTACGGGTAAATAGTAGGGCAGACTAGGTTCTTCAGCCTTGGTGAGGCAACTAGTCTAGTAGAAGGAAAACTCTGAATTCAAACCTGCTAAACTCCGCTTAAAAAATTGATCTTGTGTCATATCCTGCCCGAGCGGAGGGGTTGGTAAATATGATAAAAACACGAAAGCAAAGGTGCACTCACCTGATGGTGACACCGATTTGTTCGACATTGTCACTGGGGTCTAACAAGTTCATACTTTAGCGTTATATCTGCTTATGATTTGCCTAAACAGCATCGGTCGAACGTCAATAGATCTAATAAAAGATACAGATAATAAAGATAAAAAATTCACATACCTCAGCAGAAACATCTCATCTATTGAAAGAGATTTCACCATATGCCTTGCAAAGGCGAGGAATGCTATTAACAGGTTATCGATTTTATGGAAATCCTATCTTACTTTTTCACATGTCACAGTGTCACAGAGTCAATACTGTTATATGGATGCACTAGATGGGAGAAAACGAAACGCGAAGAGAAAAGGCTAGATGGGAACTATACAAGAATGCTATGTGCTGTTTTGAACAACTCAAGCCAGCAGCACCCCACAAAACAGCAGTTGTACAGCCACCTACTGCTCATCTCGCAAAACATCAAAATAAGACGAGTGAGATATGTGGGGCTATGTTGGGAAAATAGGGCCAATACATGTGGAGTATTGCAGGAGAAGTTAGAACAAACTCATATGTAACGTTCTCTCATGCAGTGCAGAAGACCTACCAGGTGCGATATATGATAGGGATGGATGGCGAGAGATAGTCAAGAAACATCGTGAAGTCAGCGAGACTTAATAATGATGATGATGGTAACAAATTCCAAAAGTAAAGGTGTATTATTCGCGAATACTTCCAAAATTCCCAAGCTGAAAACGGAGTGAGTTTTATGCACGAATGCTTGTTATACACGACTAATTATAAATATACAATTTCTCTCACTCCTCCCCTCTGTCAGCATGTGTGCATCTATTTACTCAACCCCTCTGCGTTGAATGCAATGCAAGGTCAATTTTCAGCGATGTTTAACAGTTTTGGATTCACAGTTTTCCTTCTGTTAACCAGTTGCCAAACCAAGTGCATAGTCTGACTTACTAGTTAAATACAGCTGGATGTGAAATTGACCAATTCATACTTTTCGCAAGGTACGTGAAATGCGAACCGCGTCGTTCAGAATTTGAACTCGAGTTGACGTGTATATTCCCGACGACGATAACCACTGCGCTACGAGCGCCTCCTGTATGTAACAATGTATATTTGTGTAGATGATAAAATAAATCTCAAGTAGCGGTTTAAACAAATGAGTCACACCTTACCATCCTAGGCTTCTTGAACAGGGAGAAATGCGGTTGGCGATCAGGTGAAAGAATGGTATTGAAATTGCTTATATTTGGAGTCGTGTCAGCAAGAGATTTGGACAATGCAAGGTGAGATGCACTTTAGTAGATTTCATCTCCCATTGGTCTGAGGGCGAGAAGATTGCTAAGAGGAAGTATTTACCTGTTGCTTTCACTTAGTGTCAAGAAATCGGGAAACGGCGTTGGAATCAAAATTGGCGACTAAATATGTATGTGTATTTATGTATGAAAGAAGCCTTCATTAATATATATGTGCTTATATATATATATATATATATATATATATATATATACCTGAAATTTATATGTACATATATATATATCAGTATATCTGTATATATTGTGTGTGACAGCGGGAGCAGTAATGGATGATGTGTATACGCATTAATATGTATATACATTTATGTATGAAAAAAGACTTAATTACAATATATATATATATATATATATGTATGAGGGAAGAGCAGAATGGATAGCATCATCATCATCATCATCAAGCGCGCTGACAGCTATGAGTTCCATCTCTCTCTCTCTCTCTCTCTCTCTCTCTCTTTCTTCGTCCCTGTTATCGTTCCTGGCAGGTCCTCTAGGCTGTGCACTGTTTCCGCTCAGAGCTGATATATATTGGTCTTTGCTGGACTGTCAACACTGAAACGTCCATGTGTAGGAGTCCATAAGAGAACGTTGCTTAAGAGTTCGTTCTTGCCTCTCCAGCAATGTCTTGCATGTCTTGATCGTTTTACTCGAATGGTTTGTGAAATGGGAGGCAAATAGCCGTACAGCTGCTGTTTTGTGGAGTACTGATTCCGGCAGCTTTTTTTAAGGCAGATCGCAGTATTCTTGTGTTGTTACCATCTATTTTTTTTTTTTTTTTGTGAGCGTCCATGAGGTGTATCCGTATTGTAGTATGGACACTGCAACGGCATGTAAGAAATCCTGTTTTATTTTATCTGATTGATCAGATTTCCTAATGATCGATAACCTTCCAATAACATTCCATGTCTACATTATTTATTCAAATATATATATATATATATATATATGTGTGTGTGTGTGTGTGTGTGTGTGTGTGTTTATATATATATATATATATATTAATGTGTGTGTGTGTGTGTGTGTGTGTGCGAGAGAAAGAGAGGGAGATAAAGAGAGAGAAAGTGAAAGAGAGACTGAAAGAGAGATGCTATATGAATGACGTATATAGACAAAGTTTGAAATAGATGCATTAAAGAAGTTTCTTTTATCCGTCGTGTACTCAGAAAATATCGAGACTGAAGCCGTTTTTACCAAGACAGAAATGAACAATGAAGGAATGAAACGCTCTCTTTGCATTCAACACATTTACTCCTGTTAGTTCATCACAGATCGAAGCACTACTGAAACTCTTTATCAGATTTGATAAGACAATACATTTGTAAGACGACAAAAAAATAATCAGCAGATATATATATATATATATATATATATGTATATATATATAGCAATCAGATTTATATGCCAACACAAAATAAGAAAACATTACGTAACAACAATATTCCACAGCCCAGCCAATCAAAATAGTTAGAATCAAACTTCTGCTTATGCGCGTTCCGCGTACGAAATTTGAAATATTTAAAACAAAAAAAAAGAAAAGATTTTTCCGTTTGTTGTCGAAAAGTAAAGTTACATTTTCTCTTTCCTATTTTGGCTTAATTTCACACCATTACTCAAACATTCTTAATTAATTTTTTACTTTAAAATAATGGGCCAAGTGGGTAGATTCTTCGCCAGTGGTCCAGGAGACCTGGGTTCAATCCCAAGTCGCCACACCAAAGACTTAAAAAATAGTACTTGATACCTCCTTGCTTAACACTCAGCAATGTAAGGTACGTACCAAGGTTAAAGTGGAGCAGTCCAGGGAAAGGAATAGCACCCTCCCCTACACCTCGTGTAGTAGCTATTGAAAAGGGAGCCTTCTGGTCGCCCTCGACTAAAGGGAGACAACTTTACTTTACTTTACTTTACATCGTTCTTTAGATTAGCTGGGACTTTTCCTTTTATGAGAATCTTTTTTTGTGGTCGGCATACATGATAAACTTTCATTCATTATTGTGTACTTTTGTTACAATACTTAAAATATTGTCTTGTTTAGATATCGGAATTTTTAGTACATTTATTTTCATTTATTCTGTAACCCTATTCTATCATGCATATTTCGTTTACATGCAAAAATAAAACAAGATAAACGAAATTTATATATGAGGATCATTAAATAAGTTTCCAGATTTTTTCGTATGGGCATTTTTATTGATAGTACACTCATGAAACTCTAGTCCCCTTCGAAGTAATCTCCTCCAGCTTCAATGCACTTGTTGTAACGTTCCAACAACTTCTGGAAGGCCCCATGGAAGTCCTCTTGTGTGAGCGTGTCAATGACCTTCGTCACAGCCTCTTTCGTCTCTTCAATTGTCTAATAACGACAGCCTCTGAGCTTAGGGAATAACCAAAAGTCACAGGGAGCAAGGTCTCGGCTATATGGAGGATGAGGAACTGTCTTGATGCCCATCTTGGTCAAATAGTCTGTAAAAAGGATTGAGTTGTGGACTGGTGCATTGTCCTAGTGGAAATGCCACTGACCCGATTTGAAGAGTGCTTGCCCCTTCCGACGGAATCTCTTCCTGAACTCCCTTAAAACCTCAACATAGTAACCCTAACCCTAACCCTTTAGCCAATCAACTCTGGTGTATTGACTTCCTTACTCCTCCCACACCTCTCATCATCCCTCACAGACTCCCTGCCTTCCTTGAATCTCTTATGCCACTCAAAAACTGATGCTCCATTCATGCAAGATGGTCGAAAAGCAGTCTGAAGTATTCCATACGTTTCTGGGGCATTTTTCCAAGTTTAAAATAGAATTTTATTGCATATCGTTCTTCTAAAGTGTCCTCACATCCAGATTGCATTTTGAAATCCTCCAGCTGTGACAATCAGGCTTTGGTAGGGTGTATTCCAATTGCTGCTGTAGCTGTTCATTTGAAGCTGAAATCATAAAAATTGGTCAGTCATCTCATAAGATGTCTAGCAATAACATAGTGAATTTTCAAGAGTCTACGACAATTTTAAATGCCTGTACAAAAAAGGTCTGGAAACTTATTGAATTCACCACGTATATATATCATTACTATCAAGTAAAACTCAACAGATGTTTGGCCATTATAAATTTATTTCAAATATCCGTTTGTATGGATTGTATCATCAGATAGCTAACAATTTATTAGAGGGTTACAGCAATTCCGGGAAAGAAAGGCTATCTGATCTCTATGTGCGTATAGGTGCTTGTGTCTTGTGTGTGTGTATGTTGGTATGTTTTGTTTTATCTATGTATATGTATATGTGTCTTTTGTTGTGTGTGTCTGTGCTTGTGTGTATGTTAGTTTTTACGTGTGTGCGTCTTTGTGTACTTCTATGTGTGTGTGAATGCATATATGTGTTTCTGCGTATGCGTGCGATTGTGTGAATATCTGTTTGTGTGTGTCTGTTTCTTGCGTGTTATATGCACATTTGTATGTGTGTACATCTGCATGTGTGTGTGCGTACGCGTGTGTGTGTGTTTTTCTTTGTGTGTTTATGTGTGTGTAAACGTGTTTATACGTTTCTGTATGCGTATATAGATTTATGTATGCGTGTGTGTGTTCCTGTGTGCTTGCTTCTTTAGTGTTTATGTGTGTGTGTATTGTTGTGTCTATGTGTGTGTGTTTATCTATGGATGTGTATATGCATGTTTAGGCGTGTGTATCTGTATGAGTGTGTTCGTTTTTGTATGTGCACGTCTTTGTGTTCTTCTATGTGTGTGTGTGAATGTATATGTGTGTTTCTGCGTATGCGTGCGGTTCTGCGTGCATATCTTTGTTTGTGTGTGTGTCTCTTTCTTGTGTGTTATATATGCGTTTGTATATATGTGCATCTGTATGAGTATGAATGTGTCTGTGAATGCCCCAAAACACAAAAGTTCAAAGAGATTGGAACGGTTACATTTTACGCTTTATATCTATGCTTGTCTATGTAAGGAAAGTCATCGCTAAAAACTCCCATTTATCTACAAAAGAACGTACATGGACATAAGTAAAAGTAGACGTATAGATCGAGAGTAGTATAACGTTTATTTCTCTTTTACACACGAGTTCAGTGCTACATAGACATTACATGCAAGATATAATAATTTGTCTTAATAACATGACAAACATCTGGAATGGCTGACAGGATCATGCTAAAGATTAACCACAAATAATGGAAGTTACAGCAGACTGCTAAATACCACGAATGTACGGCTATTTTGTTTTGTTTCGTTTTATTTTGGGGGGTTTATTTTTGTGTTGTTTTTATTCTTGGTGCGGGGAGGGTTTGTAACTTTTAAATTTCATTATCATTTCTTTCTCTTTTTTTTTGGGGGGGGGGGATTTTTTTAATCTTTTCCAGCAAGAAGTCTTCTTTTCTACTTTTTATTTGCATATTCCACTCTCCCATTTTTGTATTTTCTTTTTTTTTTTTTTTTCCTTTTTATTCTTTAAAAAAATTTAATCTTGATATTTTCGTCCTCTTTTTTTTTTTCACTTTTTCCCTCAAATTGTCAAAGACTTTTAAATTTCGTTCTTTCTTTTGTTCTAGATTCTAGTTTTCGTCATCATTATGGATATGGGAACATGGTATAATGGTTAGTGAACTAGTTAGTTGGTTGGTTGGTTGGTTGTTGTTGCTTTCTATGTTTGTTTGTTTGGGTTTTATGGCATATCAACCTTTGTAGATTATTTAATACCAAATCCATTTGTATACAAATAAACAGTCCTATTTCAAACCATTCAGTTCAGCAAAACTACACAATTTAATTGCCAAAACATTTTTATTTAAAGCTGTTCAGTTTAGTCAAACAGTTCAAATTCAAACAATTCAGTTGAGTATAAGTATAGTTTTTGCTTACACAAAGTTAAATGTCAAAACAGTTTAATTTCAAACAACTCAGTTTGGTGTAAGTACAGTTTCAATGTCAAAAACAGTTCTATTTTAAACAATTCAGTCTGGCATACAAAAACTGTTCCATTTCAAACAATTTAGTTTAGAATAAGTACGTACTTTAAATATCAAAATAGTTCTATTTTGAACAATTCAGTTTAGCATAAGTACGCAGTTTAGTTCTATTTGACCCATAGATAGGATCTTATCAAGTGCTACCACTCCGGACCAGAATGGACCTGAGAGCAATGGCAATGAAGGGCTACTCGGCATTCCACAAAGCTCCAGCAATTACTGGAACCTCGCCTTCAGATTGTTTAATGTCAATCCAGGACTCTTTGGTGTAGGGGTCTTACTCCTCAGCAAAGATGCAATCGGTAAATTCTACAGCCCCAGCCAACAGGGAAATAGTTGATTTTTAATGGCATATAAAACTTTATAAAATCCTTATTTAATATCTATATATATATATATATATATATACGAATTTTAAGCGAATAGTTTGCAGGTAAATATTTTGTTTTTGAACAAATTGTTGAAGAGCTTGTCTTCTTTAAAATATGAATATTTATGAAATTTCTCTTTGTTCAAAAATATATCAAAAAAGAAAAGAGGCAGAGCAGATTAGGCTAGATTATTTGGATTAATGATATATCAAACTTTGATGGTTATTTGATTAAAATAAATAATTAATAATTAATTTAATTAATCCTCTTAATACATTTATAAGATTTGTAAACAAATTTGTAAACGAATAGTTTGAAGGTAACTTTATTTTTAAACGAACCAGAGCTTATTTGTTTGCACACAGTTAAATGGTTTGAAGTGATGCCATTTAACATAAGTTAAGTACTCAAGAGGCGAGATCTCGTAGCTTAATGGCTAAAGTACTGGACTGCGAACTCGATGTAAGCGAGTTCGAACTCCAGCTGCACTATTACAGTCTCTTTCAAACTTGTTCCCCGAGGAAAGATATGAACCTCCTTATCCCTTTGCTATAGGCTTATTTATACCAATGCTGGTCTTCGACAATTATGGCTTTTGCATTAAATAACTCACGAAAGTTTATATAAAATGAAACAAAGAAATTAGATATCAAAGCGAGTATCCCTATCTGATTTGATATCATCATTTGCATGCATGCATTTAATAATATAAATCATTTGTTTGCACACAATTCAACATTATTCATTCGTTTGCACATAGTTAAATTGATTCAAGTATTGCTATCTAATAATTTCATTTGATATTAATCCTTTTTTGCATGCTGTTAAATGGTTTGAAATATAGTAAATGATTAAATAGTTCTATTTGATCTATAGATGGGACACTAACAGGTAATACCACTAAGGTTCAGTGTGAAGCTTGATGTCCTGGCAATGAAGGGGTACTTCACATTACCCAAAACTTCAGAACTGAATCCTCACTATCAAATAGTATCATATCCAAGACACTCATTGAGTGGTTTCTTACCCCTCAGCGGAGGTGCAGTCAGTTTATTCTAGAGCCCCAGCCGTCTGTGCGAATAGAAGTAGGAAGTTTAGATTAGATTAGATTAGAGCATCTGAAATTTTGGTTTTACAAAATACAGACCACTGGCGTCGATATGTATTTACGACACAAAGTCAATTTTTAAGCGGAGTAAAGTTGATTTGAATTCAAAGTTTTTCTTCTTGACTAGTTAACTTTCCAAGCCTCTCTCTCTCTCTCTCTCTCTCTCTCTCTCTCTCTCTCTCTCTCTCACACACACACACACATGTACACACAAATACGCATATTGTGGAGCTGTTGCATAGTCACAACCAACTATACATATACACGCGGAAACATAGTCAACACAATAATGACGAACGAAACACAGTTCTTTAGAAAAATATACCTCTCACACTTTATTCGAAATGGTACGAAAGGGTTACGAAAGGGTTATGTGCGAGAGGTGAGTTGGAGACTGAACAAAAACTGTAACATATTGACCCCCAGCTCTTCTGGCTATAGAAGCACTTCTTTCTCATCCTGCGGGGCTGCTTAAACGGGGGCCCAGAGGGCCCAGCTCTCTGCTGGGTCTGGTTCTCACTGCTTCGATCTGCAACAATTGACTCCAAACTAACTGAACTTCCTGTCGCACCGGGTTATATCATTGTTTTCCGTCCACCTGCTTCCTGTGAGCGTCACATTTACACCGAATTCAACCCGTCCACGGTCAAGGCTATACCCTGATATCTTCGACCGGATGCACCTGTTCCTTGATTGACGGCTGGGTCAATATGTTACAGATATAGCTTAAAATAATGTATAGTGAATACTACATGATACTAAATGGTTCCCCAACCAAGCTACCGAATGTAATGAACCTAGGAGTAAATGAAAGATGGCAGGTCAAAGTTCAAATCACAAGTCATTTGAACCCATATAAGTCCTCCTGATTGGCTATGAAAAATCATTTGCGAATCAAAAGAGATTAAAAAAAGAAGAATTAGAGTTTTAAGCACTACCGGAAACAGACGTAAAATTTGGGGATTTAAACAAGACGATCCCTCATCGAATTGATGGTGGGCGACGATACATAAAAGAATTAATCTTTCCTCTATCAAGCGGACAAAAACCTCCTCACATCTTCCTGTTTATGAAATCGATGCAGAAAAAGAACTTTTAACAACTAAAATAAACGTGAGTGGGTGTTTGTAACAACGTATTAGTATGTCCTTTTGTGACTGAGATCAAGTAAACTGGGTTAAGTTGTTTGGGTTTTATGGCGTATCAACCTTTGTAGGTTATCTAATGCCGAATCCATTTTTATACAAATGAACAGTTCTATTTCAAACAGTTCAGTTTAGCATAATTACACAGTTTAATTGTCAAAAAAAATTATTTCAAGATATTCAGTTTATTCAAACAGTTCTAATTCTAACTATTCAGTTTAATATAAGTATAGCTTTTGTCCATACAAAGTTAAATGTCAGAACAGTTCTATTTAAAACAATGCAGTTTAGTATACAAAAACAGTTTTGTTTCAGATAATACAGTTTAGCAGAAGTATGCAGTTTACATGTCAAAACAGTTCTATTTCGAGTAATTCAGTTTAGCATAAGTACGCAGTTTAGTTCTATTTAACCCGTA
>CAUZXS010001947.1:20000-35000 GCA_963585895.1 Sepioteuthis lessoniana
TCATCCAAATTGCTTAATACAATTGTGTTTATTGCAAAAAATTCAAGTGAATTCTGTCTTTTGCAATTAGATCTATTTTTCTTACCTAAATTTATTTGATTGCTTTTCAATTATTTCTTTTTCATAAGTTGTTTTTAATGATGTATGTTATCTAGTATTTCCTGGAACAATCGAAATTACCTTTTTGGCAATTTCCGACAAAACGACAATGGAATGAACAAAAGACTTTAAAAATAGGAAAAAAATGATGAGTAATGTATTGCTTGCTTCTCACCTCCAGTGACTCTATAACACAAATGTGTGACGACAACAAAAGATCAGTTACGAGAACTCTCGTTGTAGTTGCAAGAGACGGTCAGACACGGGGCTTTTGAGAAGTGATAGTCAATAAACTACCAACAAGTCATGGCCTAAATTTCGGGGTTCAGTGGAAACGCCCCCTGCACCCACCATTGGGTATATGCTAAGATTTCTAAAAGAGCGGATTTTTCATTGTTCTACTTGAAAATACTTCTTCAAGTCTGAATTATTTTTTGACCAGTCCAGAGGGAATTTGTGACATAGACAATAAATTGTGTGAGTGTTGTATATTGACCTTCAACCCAGCCAAACATGCTATTCTAAAGTGATGCACCGGAAGGAAGTGACACATTCCGATGGCAGTTATGAGAGGAAATCGCGTAGGCGGGCTTGGCTGACGAAATGGGACAAGGTAAAAAATCCCATGGTACACTCATAGACTGATGCACCGGAAGAGAGTGACCTCTGAACTGCATGACAGTTATTTCCGCTTGATGCCATTCCAAAGATTGAGTGGGCGATTGAGTGGGCGATTGAACTATTATATAACTCGGTGTAGACAGGAAGTCAGTGAGTTGGGGACCAGAGAAGTCGGAGAGGAGATGTGGTAGAGAAAGCCACCACCCGGCGGAGGGGGCCCTTGGGGCCCCTGAGTGAGTTGGGGACCAGATGAGTTAGAGACGAGATGTGATAGAGGAAGCCAGCAGAAAGCTGAGCCCCCGGGCCTCCGGTTGAGCATCAGGAGAACGAGAACGACACACGGCTATGTCCGCAGGGGCTGGTGAGGTCAATATATTGCAGTTCTGTTCGGTCTCCAATTCCCTCTCATACGCAAACCTTGCAATAAAGTGAGAGGTATATTTTTAAAAAGAAGTCTTCGCTCGTCCTTTATTATCGTGTCGTTATGATTCTTTCTGCATGAATCTGCATATGAGTATATAACATGAGACTTTCCTGTGATCAAGTGCCTGACTTTTCCTTTCCCGATAAGAATAAACCCACCTCGTTGTCATTTCTCGTTTTTGTCTCTTTGTCTCGGCCAACTTTCAACAAAACGCTCTCAACATTACATATGAAATGTTTAAATATATTTTAAAGCGAAAGAAAAAGACGTTGATAATAGAAAGAAAGAAAGAAAGAAAGAAAGAAAGAAAGAAAGAAAGAAAGAAAGTGTCGTTAAATCGTTTATTGGAGCTAGAGAAATCGGTCCCAGATACCCAGTCAAGAAGTAAAATTCCAGTCTCAAGAAACTGTAGGGTCGTAAGAAAGAAGAGGTTAAACGATGAAAGAGAGAAAATGTAATGGATCGAAAAAAGAAAGATATGAATCAGGGTTGAATGATTAAAAAAGAGTACAATAATCTAGAAGAAGAAGAAGAAGAAGAAGAAGAAGAAGAAGAAGAAGAAGAAGATTATCCCTTTTATAAAAAGATGATTGTGAAAAAAGAAGTGACAAAAAGAAAATGTGTCCGACGAATCAATAACAGAAAAATAATGCTCTAGAAAAGAAAAAAGAAAACAGATAGGAATAAAAAAATAAAAAAAACAGAATAGAGAGTAGAGATAAGTTTTGAAGAGGATTAGGAAGACGAACATCTTATGGTAGGAATAGTAAAAGATCAACGGAATTTATTCATAAAAAAGCAAACAGAAAAAAAAACAAGCAGATTCTTAAAGAAAATAAAGACTACAAAATAAAATAAAAAATAGAATATAAAATAAAAGAAAAAGAAATAACGAAGAGAATGATTAAAAAGGTGAGATGACGGAATAGGAGACAAGAAAAAAATCGAACCAGCCAAGGGAGGGGTATGATTAGGAAAAATTTTCATAACGGTGGGAATTGTCTACTACGCCTACATACAAAGCCCACTCTGCTGCCATCTCCCTTGACCATATATTCATCTACCGAACCAACCGCCGGCTAAAACTAGGCAGCTAGCTCTGGATTCGTAACTTGATTTCGAAGATGAAATCTCTATTTTGTCCGGTGGCAAATCGCCGAGGAAAATACAGAGCATTGTTGTTTTCCTTTGTTTAGTAAGCGATTAGATTTTTACGATCTTGGCAACATACTTTGCCTCCGAGCACATTCGGTGATGGCTCAATGGAGACAGTATGGTTGCTGGTTGAGGGCTCCCGGGTTGCCGAAACAGTATCGTCGACACAAATTTACAGTACACCGCTTATAATACAACGACTTAACGTACCGGTACTAGGAATCGAAACTGAAGCTTTTGATACACAGCTTACCTTCACACCTTTTGTAAAGATCATAATCTGTCTTGACGTAATCAACTAGTCAGTTAAGTCAAATCTTACTTCCCTGAATTCACGCTTCATATTTCCACATTAAAAGGCAAGCCTCTGAAATTAGTCAAACAGTTCCCATACCTCGACAGAAATATCTCATCTACTAAAAGCGATGTCAATAGGGATGACAAAGAAGCTATTGAGGTTGTCGATCATATGGAAATCTGATCCCTCGGAAAAAATAAAACTTTTTTTTTCCAAGCCGAAAACGTGTCGTTACTACTGTATCCGGACATTGGCATAATGGTAAAAGTGTTCGCCAATGGCCCAGGAGACCTGGGTTCAATCCCAGATCGAGTCATATCAAAGACTAAAAAAATGGTACTTGATACCTCCTTACTTAACACACAGCATAATAAGGTAAGGATTAAGGGTAAAGTGGATCAATCTTGGAAAAGGAGTAACGCCCTCCGCTACACCTTGGTGTAGTAGCTATCGAAAAGGGAGCCTTCGGGTCACCCTTGACTACTGTCACCAACTTTTTTTACTACTGTATCGATGCACCATCTGGATTCTAATGGAACACCTGAAGTAAAAGCTAGATGGGATCTATACAAGAATGCTACCTGCTGTTTTGAACTAATCCTAGAAACTGCACTCCATAAAACAGGAGCAATACAGTCACATGACGCTCATCTCACAAACCCTTTAAGTCAGATGAACAAGACAAACTGAGCACTACTGGTAAAGTAAAGGCAAACTCATAATCGACGTTCTCCAATGGACTCTTAGACTAGTAAAGTCGTAAATCAGCTCCATGCGGATATCGTATACAATACAGATGACCTGCCAGGAGCGATGACCGATAAGGGTGGATGATAAAAAAAAAAGAGTCAATGGAATCTGTGCTATTAACACGGTTTAATGATGATGATGATAATGATTTGGAGAATCTGAATTACAGTATAAAGTTATATACATGCTTTAATAAAATGCTTCTTCTCAACCAAAGATTCCGGTATTTTATCATTTATCATCATCATCCTCATGTCGTGCCGCTAGCATTGATATCCCTGACCCTCTCTCGCCACTTTTCCCTATAGTTCATCGCCTCTGGCAGGTCTTCTGAGCTACATCCCGTATCTTCACATAGCTGCTGTATGTATGTTCTAGCTGGTCGTCCTGCTTTAGCTCGGCCATTTGTGGGGGTCCATAGGAGTACATCATCATTTATAGTGCAACTTGAAACCCTTAAAACGGGTATTATTACGTGTTATTTATTGTTAAATCCACCTGACTTGAAACTGCGACCAAAAATATATAAACTCCGTCGACGGCATTAAGAATATGCTGACTGTAGAGAAGTGATGAGAGAAGAATCAATAACCTTGTTCATCAGACCTTTATTCGCTGCTTCAATGGAATGGAAGGAAGAAAGCAAAGAAATAAAAGAGAAAAGAAAGGTAGAGACGCAGATGTGTGTGATGTATGGCGAGGCAAAAAGAACAGGGCTGCCTAAAGTAGGACACTAAACTGCATCCGATGGTGTGTGAAACGTTACCCCTCACCCCCCCCACATTATCTCTGTCTTCTAACCATGTCTTCTTCTTAGCCGGCCGGTGATCAACTAGTGGCTGAGGGGATAACGCACATTTCTTGCCACCACACAAGAATACGATCGAGGGAGACAGGAGAAAATAGAAAGACAAACGAACAACAAAGCTTGGGGTTACCAAGAGCAGAGGGAGGTATGCAACACTACATGCATATGCATTCCTGATAGTAGATATATGGACTATCGCTAGCGTGGGTTACTAGCGAAAATTCCACAATGCTACTGGGATCAGACATCTTGAGACTCTTCTTCACTGGACCCTATCTTGCCTCCTCGCCTCTCTGCTCGGTGTCTGGTGTTGACTGCCCCTCCATTCTTCCACGCCAACTTCTCTTCTGCTGCTTGCCTCTCTGCTCTCCTGGCCACCAACTTCTCCGTGGTCTCCTGTCCAACTACCCAACTGCCTCTGCTGCTTGCCTCTCTCTGGGTCGCGTCGTCAACTCTCATTCGCCTCCCCGTACCACTTCCGGGTACGGCGAGATTTCATGTCCAAGAATCCTTTGTCTGGTTTCGCGCCAAAACAGACTCGTCTGCTTTGGCGGCCTGCCCCCATAGTGCTACAGGTGTAGCTTCAGATCTAGGGAGTATAGTGTACATCTTCATTGCCATTACTCCTAAGTCCACTTTGACCAGGAGAAGTAGTACAGCCACCTACATTCTATCTCAAAAACCATTCAATTAAGACGAACAAGACGGATAACTGCTGGAGAAGCGAGGAGGAACTCATAAGTGACGTTCTCCAATGGGCCCCTCTGTACGGACACAGGATGTAGTCTGGTAGACCTGCCGGGACCGATGTGTGATAGGGACGAATGGTGACAAAAAAAGTCTGGAAAATCCATGCTAGCAGCGCGACTAAATGATGATGATACACACATATATATGTGTGGGATATATATATATATATATATATATATATATATATATATATATTTGAATAGGTTATAGGCGTTGCTCCTTTTCTCTCATTCTACCGCTTTCTTTCTCTTCCTTTGAGTTCTTTTCTTATATTTGTTTTCTTTTTCTCTTTGACGAGTAGCATATTATTTATGCTTTCTTTTCTTGTAGACAAATAGAATTATCCATTATTTATCTGAGGTGATGACAGAGCATAACATTAAAACACATGTTTTATTTTTCTAATATCATAATCCATTTGAATTTCATTTTGTTTATTAATTAAAAAGATTTATCACTGGACATCGATGACTACTGCATGATGGAAATGACGGCACTGGAATTCGAACCCCAAATAGTAGTGGCTGGATACTGAATCACTTTATTTATTGACCTATTGAATTCAATATAAACTGAACTAACGTCATATATTTATATGTATTATCAAAATAGTTAATACTAAACTTCTATGCATAATGGTAAGGATATACAAAACACTGACTGTCGTTAAGTGTCTCATTTTCATATATTTAATGATATTTTGAGGACATATAATGTGAGTTCAAAATGTCGTGACTGAAACTGTATTTAAAGCACAAATGTACAATGAATTTTCTTCCAAATTCAAGTCGTGTTCATTAAAATGTCGAGCATTTACCGAGGCACAAATGAATCACCAATGAAACATAAATCTTCTTCAAAATATGAGGTCTAATATACCCAAGCAGGATACGATACTAAGCAGAGATTTGTGGGGATTTAGGAATTAACAATAAAACTCCCAATCGGATGTTGACTCGTAGGCTGCCACATACAAAATGTATAAACGTGTCGCCACGCATAAGGCTCCACGCATCCATCCGGTTAAAAATCAGAAAAAAAGAAAAATAATAAAAAGTAAAGTAGCCAATGGGAATCGGTCGCGCCAAAATTAGAAGGATTTTGGAGTGGCGAATTTGGAGCCGGTGGAGAGAGATAAATACTCAGGTTTTCGGTGAACCAGGTCAGTGAGGACAAAAAGTGACCCAAGGAAGCACGTAAATACGATAACCAGTAGAGAAGTAACGTCCGCCCTCGAGTTAAGAGCCGAAACTACCTCTCTGCTAGTTCCACTGCCTGACCATAAAAGAAAGAGAAGAAAAGAAAAGAAAAGAAAAGAAAAAGGAATAAGTACTCTTTAAAAACATTTTCCTCCTTTCCCCTTTTTCTTGATATCTGACTTTCCACCACTTCGAAAATTTACTACTTGCAAAGGGGAACTTCTAAACATTCAAATCCAAGTTGACGTTTTTGTTTTATAAAAATTGTTTAAATATTAGATGTTCCTTGTTTGTCTTGTGTTAAATGAAAATTTTTCTCATTGTATGTCATCATCATCATCATCATATCACGCTGGTAGCACGGATATCCCTGACCCTCTCTCGCCACTCCTCCCTATCGTTCATCGCCCTAGGTATGTCTTCAGGACAACATCCCATATCCTCACATAGTTGCTGAATGTATGTTCGTGCTGGTCGTCCTGCTTTTGCACGGCCATGTGTGAGGGTCCATAAGAGTACATCTCTTATGAGTTCGTCCCTGCTTCTCCAGTCTGGTTCGTCTAACTTGAATAGTTGTCGTGATAGGAGGCAGGTGGCCGTACAGTTGGTGTCTTGTTGGGTGTTGCCGCCAGGACTTGTTCAAGATTGCACGTAGCATTCTTGTGTAATTGCCGTCTAGCTTCTTCTCCAGCCGTTTTGTTAGCGTCCACGTAGTGCAGCCATATAGCAGTATCAATGTGACCGCTGCCTGGAAGAAACTGCGTTTCCTTTTATCGGTTAGGTCTACCCAACCAACAGGCCATAGATTAACAGGTTTGTATTCAGAGTTTTCCATCTCCGAAACCGGTTGTCATACCAAGGTTAAAGAGCACAGTCTGTCTGATTATTTAATCATAGCTGGATGGAAAATATTTAGATTTATGCCTTTACGAAGTGAATAAGCAGTATGTAAAATGTAAACAGCTTCACCCAGGTCTTGAACTCGAGTCGCTAGGTCCATTTCCAACAGTTGAATAGTCGTGGTAAATGAAGAATCATGATGAAGGAATGATGAGACCATTACACATTCTTTTTAGAAATATAAGTCTCTCATCTTTATTGCTTATAAGGATCGAAATTGGCTGTTAGCGTGAGACAGAGACAGAGACAGAAAGACGAAGGGCGCGGACACAGACTGATAGAGGACTACTATATTGACCTTTTCTTAACCCAAATAGTGATTCTTTATTCAGGGCCTTATATCCTTACTTCTTTGATGGACGGTTCTCAATCGGGGTCAGCTGTAGCCACTCCCTCCCCCTGCCAATGGTGCCGCCCAACATATCTTCTGCCGTGTTTTGGTTGTGGCTCCAGCTGGCTGACTGTGATTCTATGCCTGACCAACTGATATGAGTATCCGTGTATATATAATTTTATAACGTCTATAAGTTCTCCCGGTTGTCTTTCTCGCTGTCAAGCCACATGATCTTTTTACACCCACGCGAACTGTCTTCCTGTTTAACAGCTGGATCATCCTGTCCCAGAAATGACGATTCTGTCAAAAGTCACAATACAACACAACGACGCTCGACGTTATTCTACAAGCAACTTCAAAATACGAGTTATGTTTAAAAAGTATTAAGAATGGTGCTGTATTTAGTAAAAATACACTTGAACAATGAATGAAAATGTAAATTTTCTGCTGAAAAGCCATCTTAGCAATTCAACGCATGCCTTCAGTGAGTATTCTAAGCGTTGAAGTATCTCTGAAATCCTTTTTTTTTTTTTTTATTCGGTGGGTCTTATTTTTTAAGTTCAGGAAACAAGTCGCTCAGCCGGGGAAATAACAAGTAGGTTGCTGAACTTGCACTAATCTGTGTTTCACAAAAAATATCAAAAGTAGCTTCGTTTATTAATTCATTTGAATTCAACACTGACCTCGTGGTGTAATGGTTAAACAGCAGGACTTCGGAATCGTAGTAAGCGAGTTCGAACTCCAGTTGCACTATTATGTTCACTATCGGACAAATATTCTTGAACCTCTTTATCCTCCCAGCTATGAGTTAAATAGTACCCCTACTGTTCTTTGAAAAGGATAGCTTTGGCATTAAATAACCTACGAAGATTGATATGCCCTTAAACAAAGAAACTAAGCCAACATCACCTTATTATGTCAAGTGCTCAGTTGAGCAATCGACTTCATTTAGATTTGAATTATTATTTTTTTAATTCAGCCTTGATGATTTTTTATCACACAAGATTTTTTATCACGTTATGACACGCTAAAGTATGCTTAGATATAATTCCATAATCGAGAAACTATTCATAGTTCCGTTATATTGTCTAAAAGTTTCAACTTTTGACCTCTTTAATTTTTGCATTTTTTATTTTCCAATTATAATTCCTTGTTTACAAAATCGGTAAAAAAAAATTGTTTTTGAATTTAACTTCTATATATTCGTTAGATTTTTCCAATAGAGACATTAAAACGAATATCCAATCAATATTTTATGATCAATCTCTTAAGAACCACCTTTCCTCTTTTTGTTCATCTTTCTTTGTTTTTCGTCTTCTCTTTTCTTTCTTTTTCTTTCTCATAATTTCTTTCTTTCTTTCTTTCTTTCTTGCTGATTTGCTCTCACTTTATTTATCTTTTTCCCTTTCTTTGATTCTCACACATTTTGTTCTTTCTTTCTTCTTTTCCTTCATTTTCCTTCTTCCTTTTTTTCTTGTTTCTTTTTTTTTTTTTTCTTGATCATTTTCTCTCAATTTGTTGCACCTTTTCTTTCTTTCTTTCACATTTTAATTTTTTTTTTTTTTTACTTATTTTGTGTTCTATTTATTGATTTCGCTTTCTTTCTTTCTTTCTTTCTTTCTTTTTCATTCATTTCCCAACGTACATTTTAAACACCACTACTTGATTCTATTTACTCCTACTACCCCCCTTTCAGTTGTTGTCCATCCTTTCATTTTCTTTCCTTTATTTTACTCTTTCTATTTTTCTTTGTTTCTTTCTTCCTCAGATGCATCTTTGTTTTGATGTTTATTCAGTTCGGTCGACTTTTTCTGTCCAACGCCTTTTCATGTCTACGTATCTACCACTTACCATCTATACCATCACTACCAGTATTAACATCAACATCACTACAGTAATTACCACCAAAACTACCGCGTTAACGACGCCATTAATGTTCGAAGCCGCCACCAGATGTCACCCTCGATACTTATTAATCTTTGCCTGAGGCCGAAGCGTAATAAAACAAAAAGAAACAGCGCCAAACACGAGCCAAGAACTTGCACACGCCGTCCGAATGTCTGCTCGTTAAGTAGGCGACACTCAGAAACGGACTGACTTATGTGACATCTATCTATTCATCTATCTGTTTCTTCCCTTCCTTTGTTGTCAATATCTATCTATCTATCTATCTTTTTTTTTCTAAATTTCCCGGTCAGTATCTATCAATCTATCTGTCTTTTAAAATAGAGTTTCTTATAGGAATGTGGTGCCGTATGTGCTGATATCAAACAAATATCTTGTTTTTATTATGACCAACTCTCTTTACCTGCCCATTGGCCTTATAAGTTGAGAGTTTGCCAATGCCCAGGGAGACTGTGGTTACATCCCAGGTCGAGTCATACAAAAGACTCAAAAATAGTACTTGATACCTCCTTGCTTAACACGCAGCATTATAAGGTACGTATCAGGGGTAAAGTGGAGCAATCAAGGGAAAGGAGTAGCGCCCTCCCCTACTCCTCAGTGTCGCAGCTATTGAAAAGGAGCCTTCGGGTCACCCTCGACTTCCGTCGCCAACTAGCTTTACATTCACCGGAATCTATTTTATATCCATCTGATAAAGGAAGTAATGAAATTATTCTAATTTTGTAAAATGAAATTGCAATTTTAATTTAGTTTTCCTGAATAATCTAATTTCAAAAATTAAAAGTGATCTGATTTTGTTAAATAATCTATTATGCTTGTGAAAAACTACACACAACACTATACAATACTGAGAGCCAAAAACTTCCACGCTTACAAACATGTCTACTGAACATATTCCCGCCTTTATTCTTTTAATCACATCTTCCCTTTGTGTATTTCGTTCTGCTCCAACTGATCCATCAATAAAGGTCTAAGTTTTAAACGAATTCACTTATGTTGCATCCTGCCTATGATGAAGCGGTTGGGTAAATGTATTGAATCAAATAGTCTTTAAATTCCTTCCTGTGGAGAAACTGCATGTCTTATTCCGTACTCTGGATAAATAATTCCTCTACAAATTTAACTAAATCTGAAATTGACGTGTCAATAAAGCTCTAACAATGAATTAATAATCTTGTTTGAGGGTCATTCAATAAAAAAGGGGAATTTTTAAAAAAATATTTTTTTCTCTTTTTTCAGAATTTTTTTTCCATGAATATTAAACTCTTCAAAGTTTGGAATTGGTTTATAGTAAAAGTTATTCTAATCTTGCAAAAACTATTTGTTTTAAGACTATTCAAAATGGTGTAAACAAATGCTCCAGACAGAGGTCCGTCGTCGATTTTTTTGGAGAGTAAGAAAGGCAAACTATTATAAGTTTACTGAAGAATATGTGATGTGTACGGAGAAGCATGTTGTAAGAAATTCTTTGAAAATAGGCTAAACATGAATTTCCCACAAATCCATGGTGTTTCAACTCGATGACTCTCCGATAAAGAAAAGGTTCCAGGAGCAGCAGACAGTAAAGAAGGTCATGCTAACAGTCTTCTGAGTCATGAAAGGACCTATGTCTATTGATTTCCTTGCAAAAGACGCAACTGTAAACAGTGCTTTCTATTGCCAACTCCTTTGACAAAATGCACCTTATTTATTGAATGACCCGAGAATCTATTTTGTTTTCGGATTTAAATTACAATAATCTTTGTTGATAAAATAAAAGTTTCAGATCAATACAAAACTGCCAGGTCAGCATAATCCAGACAACAGATTCCACTGACGTTGTTATCCGGGGAGAGTTCCAAAAGTATTGATGCTGTATTTACCAAGACAAAATCTACGTATTACGTCACTAACATATGATGAAAACCGTGGCCGTAATGATAGGCGAAAAGCATTTAGCCGAACGGATGTTTCGTTTATTTGTACATAGATTTTGTTTTAATTTTCAGAAAATACTTCACATAATTTTATGTTTGTTTTGTTGTTAAATGGCATATCAACCTTTTTATTTAATGCCAAAACCATCCTTCTAGAACAGAAGTGGTACTATTTAACCCATAGATGGGAGGTTAAGCGGGTTCATACCTTTCTCATGGGTATTTATCGGAAAGCGAACGTGATAACGCGATGGGTGTTCGAACTCGCTTACTATGATGCTGCAGTCCAGCGTTTTAACCATTATGCCACGATGACACCTCCTTTTATGTTGCTTTATCATTTTTAAAATATGGACAGTTTATTAATAATACCTAAGCAAAATAAATACTAAATAAGGCAAATATGAAACTAAATAACTTATTATTAGACAATAAGTTTTTTAAAGGATAAAGATAGAAATATTAAAGCAAGTAAATAGATCTAATAACAAATGGGAAGTATTTTCTGAATTCTTTAAAAGTCTATTTATAAGTTGATGAACTGTTCGTTCGGTAATATGCCCAATCGCTGAAATGTCCGTCGGTCACTCAAATGTTTGTCCGTCAAATGTTTGTCGACCATTCGTCCGGAAACCGATGAAAACACAAATTCGAAAATTCAGAGCATTCCTTGATAACTCCATATTCACTAAATCTCAAACACGAAATCGCAATACAGATGTTCTTGATTGGTTTGGTTTCGTTATTTAATGGCGTATCAACTTTCCGGGGTTATTTAATACCAAAGCTTTCTTTGCTGAAATAAAGAGGGTCATAACTAGTAAGTAAAGTTGGCGACCCGAAGGCTCCCTTTTCAATAGCTACTACACCGAGGTGTAGGGGAGGGCGCTACTCCTTGCCCTGGATTGCTCCACTTTACCCTTGATACGTTCCTTATAATGCTGAGTGTTAAGCAAGAAAGTATCAAGTACCATTTTTTAAGTCTTTGGTATGACTCGACCTGGGATTGAACCCCGGTCTCCCGTATCATTGGCGAACACTGTACCCACTAGACCCTCCCAAGGCTATTAGTCTGAAAGTGGGTATAATAACACAGCTAGAGAATGAACTCACTTACTTTGATACCACAGTCCAGCACTTTAGTCCACAGGGACTCACTCCCCAGATCTATCACGAGATATGAAATTTTAACCAGTTCAAAATAATTGCGATGATGAATCTTTGTACAATATATGATTTGAGATCATAATTGTTAAACTTACTTCAGCACAAAATAACCTAACAAACTGAACTGCATACTTCACATAAAAATTTAAATTATATCAACTAACAGACTAATACACGAATTACACTAAAGCTTTGAACAATTTTTGTAAGGCCTTCATCCACATTAATCCAACAAAAAAAATTAATTAATAATTTTGGTCTGTCAATAATAGAAGATACCATTAAACAGAATAATGATCTAATAAAAATTTATAATTATAAAAAATAATGTTAGAATATTGAAAATATACTATATATCAGCTTTATCAGAAATTAAATTTTAGAAATATATATATATATATATATATATATATATATATATATATTGTGAAAAGGGTCATCTTGTTTGTTGGACGGTCTCGTTTAAGCTGGTTTTTGTTCACATCCACGTAGAAATATGTTAATGTTTATATATATATAATGTTTATATATATATATATATATATATACGTGGCTGTGTGTGTGTGTAGAAAATTAATTGATATTCAGGCAAAACAAAAGTGTTTATTTTTGTACAAAAATAGGCTAGCAGAAGCTAAATTTTTGTAGCTGTATTTTTGCATTTTGAGATACAGATTTAAAAAAAAAATTTTTGAGACGGCAGACGATAATATTTGAATTGGCAAGCAATATATGAAAGATGACCAAAAATAATTTAAGAAATATTTTTCCATTTATACTATTAAAAATACTTTTTTACCAAATAGAAACATTGATAAATTAATCCGCGTTTTATTCAATTTGGAGCCTATCTAAATCTTATCAATAAAGATAATTTTCAAGTGCGAGTCAATTTTCATCTCCTTTTTTTTTTTTTTGAGTGAAACTCAAACATTCTGTTCCTTCAAGAATATATCCAATACTAACATCGCTTAATCATTTTCTTCGAACAAAAACTTTTCTCATGAACTTTTAATCATTTTCTTCGAACGAAAACTTTTAATCATTTTCTTCGAACGAAAACTTTTCTCATGAACTTTTCTCATGAACTTTTCAATGAAACAATATTCCAAACAACTGATTAATCAGCTGCATTATACTTACATATTATCGTATGAATATAATTGATCTCTACATAGTGACATACTCACACAAAGATCTTTTACACACAAAAAATAATTTGTCTAGATTTTTATAAAACCTAACTGATATTGACTTTCTTCTTATTGATATCGTATTGGGGCATATTAACGATCTAAGATTACCATTTCTTACAAGAAAAGGGCAGTAAGTTTTTTGCTTATCAACAAACTTTTAAAGAAATAAAATTTATTGACTTTGTAGAACTGTTTTATTTAATCATGTAAACATAAAACCACTACACACACACACACGCACAAAGACACACACACACACACACACACACATTAACGGTACGATAATCACCAGCAATAAGACTCCATAAAAATAAAAAGTAAAAACAATTCTGGTGAGACATATTTAATAAAACATATGGAAAAGATATATATATATATATGTATGTATATATATATATATATGTATATATATATATGTGTGCGTGTGTAAGAGATTTATGTTTCTTATTAGCTCACTTGGTGAGTTAATGGAGGACCAAATATTGCAGTATTGTTAAATAGTGCTCAATATCAGTTACAGAGTATATATATATATATATCTATATATTACCTGATAGTGTCTGTGACCCTGGGTTTCATGTATTTTGCATTCGTCGGATAAAGTAAAAATTTTCAATAAAAATCGATTTATATGGGTATTTTTTTTGTTCAAAAAGTGAGGGTTAATAGTGTGTATGTGCGGCTAAGTTTGTGAGCCATTGAACTACTGAATGTTAGTATGTTTGTGTATGTGCTGTTGCCCATGCGTACATTTATACGTATGTTTGCGAATGTACTGGCATGCATCTTTACACAAACATATGTATGTGCGCGCAAGCAAGAGCACAAACGCAAAGATACAAGTATTCAATAGCACACAAACTTATGCTAACATACACACAAATAATCCCCATTTTCGAACAAAAAATAAACCATAATAATCGGTTTTTATTGAAAAACTTCACTCTGTCCGACGAATACTAAATGCATGAAACCCAGGGTCACAGAGAGAGAGAGAGAGAGAGAGAGAGAGAGAGAGAGAGAGATAATAGTATGATATAATAAATAAAAAGAAATAGCAAAGATTAAAAACTCTACGTTTCACGACACTGATTGTTAAGTGAGAATAGTCATCTATCTAACTATGCAAACACATCAGTATTTATATTTCAAATACATTTATGTTTTCTTTGGGTCTACTGATAATATAAATTATTTCCTAGTTTGCAACACACACAACTAAGATACACGAAACATCACGCGCACGCAAATATATATTTATTGCTTCACCTCCGCTCCATTCTCCATTATTTATTTTCTGTGGACTACGTGGGCCTAGAAAGTTTATTTCGGCCCAAGAGTTGCTGCCCAACGTTACATTTTTAGTAATATCCAGTAAGAATACAATATCGAGACGCTTCTTCTTTGTGTGAGGCGGGGAATCAGCGTCTGTTGTCCGAGACATTTAATCAACGCAACAACCGACAAGTTCGGTCGCA
>CAUZXS010001947.1:40000-155000 GCA_963585895.1 Sepioteuthis lessoniana
CAGGAATGAATTACACAAAGAGATGTTAGGTTCACAGCAGTATATATTTATGGAAATACAGTTACAGGTAACTGACTAGATTCGCTTGACTCGTTTATCGAGTCCGTCACTATTTATAGTGTTGTGGAGGGTCCATGCAGTAGCGTCATGGGGTATATCACCACAATAGATAGATAGATAGATAGATAGATAGATAGATAGATAGATAGATAGATTATGTGTACATATATTTCTTGAAATTTTCCCGTCAAAGTTGTTGCTGTTCATGTCATTGACACTGATGCCAAATTGTATAGCACTTCACCTTTAGATTATATCAGAGTCGTGAAGAGGGGGACTTGGTAAATGGACGATTTCTGGTCTTTCCTACATCGTTGGCCAGGCCCGTGCCGTGATCGTGGTGTAGATTTATTGTGTCACAAGACTTATGGATGTTATGATATAAACGAAAGGTTGTTATTATCAAGAAATATGAGTTTATGATTTTTATCGGTATTCTCTATACTATGGTGTATCTATCACCCTATAGGCGCTTAGAATACATCGACTATATCATCTGCAGATAAGTAAAACCTCCCCTTAAAAAAAGGATGTCTTGGGTATGACACTAAACTGTATCTGATAGTGAGGCTTCAGATGAGGAAATTTGGGGGTAGGGAATACTCCATCATTGACATTACTTCCAAATCAGCAATCATCCAGGGTGGTAGTAGCTGTTAGAGTTTTGTCTATAGATAAAATAGTTCTGTTTTAAAACTATTCGTACTTGATAGGACTTTGAACGAAAAGAAAAAACTTCAAAAGAAATAGCAATGCAGAAAATGTAAATTTTAACGTAAAATGAATACTGTTTCCTAACCTCAGGGCTTAAAATCCCCCTAGACGAGTTGATATGCCATTAAAATCAACCAAGCAATCATGATGCACCTAAATTCCAGTGAATCCAAAGTAGAAAACTGAATTAGAATAATAACGTTTTTTGGGTTATTTTTAGCTGTTGAAGGAAAATATAAACTCAAAATGTAACTTTTCATGCTTGGTTTTATGACCGCGTTCAAACATAGAATGTAATTTCAAATGAATATCTGATGAAATTTTTATAAAAGGGTTTCGAAACCAATCGTAATATTCTATTCAAAATTGGAAAAGAAAAGTTTAATTTCTGTACGTTGGAATATTTGTCTGTGGCTCATCCGCCTTCATTGCACAATGTCACCTCCATGCAGTACAGTATTTCTCTGTTTTGATCGAAGTGCACGAGTTGGAATCTTGTCCACAAAGGAAGAAAAAGGCGAAAACAAAAGCTTAAGGATATATAGCTTAAGAGAGGTGGAGTGTGGAGTTCAAAATATCGCAACATAGGTGGCTGGCGAAATTCCCTTAACTAAACCAATTGCTAGGTTTTCGGTTTTGATGTGTCCCTCACTGTTTAAGGTGGATCTCTGCTAACCAGCTGGGTGCACCTATATATATGCACGAGCGAATCTTTCCTTATTTCCAGGCCTTAGGCCATCTATTGGCTGGAGATAAAAAAATTTTTTTGCCAGATTGTGACTCCAGAACACCCTAAAAATTTTGACAATAAGATTGAACTCCTAAGTCCTAAACTGAGTCGTTTTCTCAGCTTTATCTGACCATCTCTGCTTAGAATGGAAGAAATGTGTGAGTGATTCACACACACAATACGTTTGACCACACGTACGTTCATCCACGCCCACAAGACACTACTACGCAGATATGTATAGGCATCAATATGGATATACACTAATATATATATATATATATATATATATATATATATCTTTGTTCAATTCGTAACTAAAAACATACCAACAAACACACTTGCATGCATATACATGCATGTGCCTACACCATCTCAAATGTTTACGGAATCAAAGGTCCACAATGTCACAACAAAAGTTATCAAATGTTCCTCTATATCTTGGTTTGGGATATATTTTTATGGTGCACAGTGCTGCAATTTCTTGCGTACCGGTGTGCTGAGACGCGTAAGTTGAGGACCAATAATTGTTTCATATGCATATCAAATATTTTTGCGTTTTCAAAATAACTAATGGATTTCCAGAAGTTAAAGTGCCGATTCATAAATAAAACATTCAGCGAATTTTGAATGGGAATTGTGTTAGTTTATAAATAAATATACATAAGAAATAAGCTTCTCAATAAGTTTATATATATATATAAACGAGAGTCCTTCAAAAGTTCCCACCCAAATTTTACATTTGTTGAACACCTGTCATCTTTCTATGGGCTTCACCTACACAGAAATTAAAACAGAAATCTAAATTAGTTTTTCTTATTTCATAACAAGAGTTAGCGTGTTGCCACAACAAAAATATTTAGCTCTGGTTCTTTGTTGGTGAGGATTAGAACTTTTTAAAAAGCCATATATGTATATATATACACACACACACACATATATATATATATATGTGTGTGTGTGTGTGTGTGTGTGTGTGTGTGTGTGTGTGTTCATCAATATCAACAATATAGATTGTTATATTTATAGATAGTGTTGGATATCCGTGATAGACGACACCGAGTCAACGGGGCTTGGTAACTCTCAGTTTCTCACCTATGCGATCAACAAAGATGTTATACATATATATATATATGTGTGTGTGTGTGTGTGTGTGTGCAGGGCGCTCTAATCGTCATATGAAATAGACACTGACCCGAGTTTAGATTCTGGACGAGGCTGTTAGCATTTCATACAGACCAAATACCATTGGGAAAAGTATACATCCAACTATCCTCCCTTCTGTTATTGGTAAAATAAGTTTGAATTGTATATCAAATATCTTTAATAAGTCAATATCCCCAACCCATTAGATAGACTATCCCAACTCAATATATTTACCGGAAGAAAAAAACGCTACAATTTAAGCAAAAAAAAAAAGAACGCTACAAATCAGTCAAACTTAAACTCGACAGCCAATAAAACCGTTGACTCTTTAAGACGACCAAAATATAGTTGAAAGCACTTGGGAAA
This sequence comes from Sepioteuthis lessoniana, assembly GCA_963585895.1. Classification (NCBI taxonomy): domain Eukaryota; kingdom Metazoa; phylum Mollusca; class Cephalopoda; order Myopsida; family Loliginidae; genus Sepioteuthis; species Sepioteuthis lessoniana. The sequence goes on from CAUZXS010001947.1 coordinate 43,014, forward strand.
AATGGGATGATTTTTTATACCAACTTGACCCTGAAATACGGGGAAAAAACAAGACAACTTGAGAAACTACAATCAAAAACTATAAGTAAAATGTGTTTAAAAAAATATGTCTTAACAATGATTCGCTGCCAAACTATACAATATATATATATATATATATATATATATATATATATATATATATATATATATATATAAGGTGTGTCGAAAAGGATTAAAGAAAATTGAGAAATAATGTTCTGTATTTGGTCGGGCCAGGAATCTGTTTGAACTTCCTCATATATATATATATATATATATATATATATATATGTATGTGTGTGTGTGTGTGTGTGTGTGTGTGTGTGTGTGTGTGTGTGCACGCGCTGGCTATATATATTGAAGGAGAAGCAGAACTAATATGCCATTCAATATCAACGTAATATCAGTGACTGTCCTATTACTTTTGCATAACCCTATATATAATTATATCAATAAATAAACCACGAGTTCGTAAAAAGCATTTTGTTTGGGAAATGTTTGCCATCATAAAAGCAATTAAGAAAATAAATATTAAAAAAACACAAAAATATATTTGTAGTATAGCCTAACTTCTTTCTTTCTTTCTTTCTTTTTCTGTTTCTAAAGTTTTAACATCCATCTTTATCTATCTGCACATTCTCATTTCTAGACATGATGTCGACAATTCTCATCTTTCATATCTACCCCAGCATCTTTCGTTTTTGCTTTTGTTTTTTGAGGGGTTTTGTTAGTTTTTTACTCTCACTTTATGTTTGTCTTTTTAGTCTTTTTTTTTTTTCATATGACCTTCTGTAACATGAATCTCGTGAAGTCATGAACATCAAAAAGCAAACATCTGGCCAACTATTTATACGCCGCTATCATATCTATCTTCATCTATTTATACATTGCTATTATATATCCTGGTATCTTTATTGTCATCAGTTACGGCACAAATGCGCGTCTGTGTGTGGCAAAAAAGCGCATCAAAACGGGTATGTGCTGATAGATGACTCTAGTCGAACACCCGTTAGTATTCCACCCACTGTCACACCGAACCCGATTTTTTTTATTCCTGCATGAGTGCAAAAGAAAAAAAAAAGAAAAAAGAGAAGATAAGAGAGAGTGAGAGGGAGAAATGAAATGCTGCACTCTAAATTGTACGTGTTTTTCTTTCTACAATAAATTTCTTTTTACAATAATTTTCTTTCTACAATAATGCAACGTAAAAAGAGATCAGCCTGTTGGTTGGATGGTTGGTTGTTTTGTTTTACGGCGTATCAACCATTTACGGGTCATTTAACGCGGAATTAAATTTTGAACAATTCAGTTTAGTATAAGTACAGATTTTATTTACAAACAGCTAAATGTCAAAACAGTTCTATTTTAAACGATTCAGTTTAGCATAAGTTCACAGTTTCAATGTCAAAAACAATTTTATTTAAAACAATTCAGTTTGCATAAGTTTAGTTCTGTTTGACCCATCGATAGGTCCCTATCCGGTGCAACCATTTCGGATCAGAGAGGACCTGGGAGCAATGGCAATGAAGGGGTACTCCGCATTCCCAAAAGCTCCAGCATTACTGAACACTCATTGGGCGGGGGGTCTTACCCCTCTGCAAAGAAGCAGTCGGTATATTCAACAGCCCCTGCCGACAGGGCAAATCAATCAGTTAAAATCTCACAACCATTTGATTGATTGATTGATTGATGTCAACTTGTCGAGGGTTATTTTATGCCTTGAGGGGAGGGAATCACGTTTATTATACATTCATATTTACATTTTTTGTACAGTTGTTAAGAAGAGTTTTTTTTACGCATGATCCTATCAAATACGAATAATTTCCAAACAGCCCGATTTCACCCATAAATTGGATCCCAACAGAGTGGACCTGGGAATAATAGCGATGAAGGAGTACACTACACTCTCTAAATCTTCAGAATAAAAGCCTCAACGTCAGATACAATTCAATACCATACCCAGGATCCCATTTTATGGGGTGGGTCTTAACCCTCAGCAAGCAATACAATCGGTATTTTCTCGGCCTCGTTGACTTGGAAATAGATACTACGTGTGATCACCAGGTATGATGACTGAAGTTTTGACTTTATTAAATTCTTAAATTAAAAATTTAAAGACCAGTGCTCAACTAAGCAACTTATACAGTAACATTTCTTGTTCTCAATTTTAAAATAGGACAAAAATGAAGAACTCGCATTCGGCTTTTATAAATTCATACTCACAAGGCTTGATGCGTGCAATTTTTTTTTTCTTTCTTAAATCGAAATCCATCTAAAAGATGAAGATTTGGGGACGTAGAGAATATTTTTTAAAATACAATCACTCGAATTCTTACAGTATCAAAATACTAGTTTCAGTGTGCATGGTAATGGAAGAATATCATTCGGGCACGTTTCGATGAAGTAACACTGTCGGCTTATGAATTTGCCCATTTGCAGGCACACACACGTGTTATGCAAATATGGCCATATAGCACACATCTAGAAGATACATAAGCAGTGTTCAATAGTAGTTGTTGTACCAGATATTCAGATATAAATAGATATTAGATCTAATATATATATATATATATATATAGATCGATAGATATAAATCTAATATATATATATATATATATATATATTCAATTACAAAGTCAATTTTTACAAAGTTTTCCTCTACTACAGGACACTCGAAAATTTGGGTAGCTCAAGATAGAGTTTTTCAAAGTTTTCCTTACTATAACGATTGCTACACCAAGGTTAAAGAGATCAGTCTGTCCTACTGTTTATCCATAGGCAAAGGGATAATAATTTGATTCATATCTCAGTCCATTTCCAACGTCAGTGACCATTAAATTACGAACATGTATACGAACACGCACACACACACACACACACACACACACTGATATATACATATATAATGCACAAAATATCATAACACGTGAAATATGTTTTATGGGTATTTGATTTGAGTTTGCATGATAACTTATAAAACACGGGAAAATAATTTTTTAAGTGAGTGAAGATTCTGTTAAAAGAGACTATTTTAAAGAAGATTAACGTTTCTGTGACACATACATATATGGATACAATTAATAATTATATCCATTTGATAATTTACAACTCTGTTAAGGGCTCATATGATGTCTCTTAACAGTGCCAGTTACTCCTTTTTGGCCTCTGTTCTTTGAATAGCGGAAACATTGTCTCTAACCATTCCAGGAAACTAAAGCTTGTCTGTGTCTGTGTCTGTGTTGAATGTTCTTGTATGTGCAAATGAGTTTCTCATCTCTTTTCTTCCGTTCTGTTCAGTGTTAGTATACCATATATATATATATATATTAATTATAATATTAGAATTAGTATATCCGTGGTATACTAATACTGAACACAACGAAAGAAAAGAGAGGATAAACTCATTTGCACATACAAACACACACACACACACACATATAAATATATATATATATATATATATATATATATAGATAGATAGATAGATAGATATAGATATCTTCTGGTCTATATTATGTTGAAACCTTTAAAACATGTGAAAACTGTTTGCAAGAATATTTAGTTTGTGTCTGAATATTAAAATGTTAAACACATGAAAATATTAATTTCAACTAGCAAAGACGTTATTCAAACACCAGAAGTTTAACGAAATTCAAATGCATGAATATCTTGATTTGACTTTTGAAAATATCTTTAAAAATAGCTGAAATTGCTCTGGAGGAAATTTCAAACAATTTCTATTCAAGTTTCAAACTAATATTCCTACTTTTGTATGAGGACAAAAAAAAAGTTTGTAAAAAATATTGTTAAAACAAACCTTTTCTGGCAACAAACTTTCAATACTCAATCATCACACACAGACAGACAAAATGTACGCTCGAACACTGAATTATAGATGGAAACTAAGCCCATAAAGATGTTGCAATGGATATTCTTTACATTTCTGTGTTTGCATATTTTATAACTATTGAAGGGGTACATTTTTCTAAGATGCTTTAAAAAAATGATATTATTTATGAGACGAAGGCGATGCATGTTCCTTTTGCTTTACTGGTAGATAAATTCCCGCGAGAACAGAGATATTTCATGCAAAATAAAAACTTGAAATAAAAACAGACGATAGATTTTTTTTTTCTGTATTACGGCTTTCTGAAAGATCGAACAAAAAAAAAATGGATGAACGGAAGTCGGCTAGGATTGGTAACCGCAAATCAGGAAATACAATAGAAGTGGAAAGAAAGGAAGAAAGAAATTTGGAGAGGAAATTACACAAACTAAATGAAAGCGCCTCTCTCTCTCTCTCTCTCTCTCTCTCTCTCTCTCTCTCTCTCTCTCTCTCTCTCTCTCTCTGTGTTAAGGTTCAATACAATTTAATGACCTCACACAAAGAAACTAACAAAACAGATGCTGTTATGCATCTGAAATACAAATATGCATACAGTCCATCTGCCAGATCGATGGTTTTCAGAGTCCCAGATACGCTGTCAGCGTGGGTAAGAGTGCAGTGAATGCGTTCTCTACAGAGGGGCAAGACACCCCTCCCCAAAAAAGATGATATCTAGGATACGAAACTAAACTGCTTCCAATAGAGAGGCTCCAATTCTGGAGTACTTTTTCATTGTCATTCCTATCGGGTCGACTCCGACCCAAAGTGGTAGTACCTGTTTGGTTCCCATATGTGGGTCAAATAGATCTGGTAAAAATTATTTGTATTAGATTGAAATAAGTGATATTAAATTAAGTGTATTCAAGATCATTTCATGAAACTCTGTTTTCGCATTTTAACGAAGAACTTATAAACTAGAACAAAAACATAATAGACTCTTTTCTTCATTTGAAGACACAAAATAAACAATATATTTCTGTTGTGTAGTTTCAAGTGAACGTCTTAATAAGTGTCACTTTTGAACTAAATGCAACCGTTCCTTTTTCTTCGGAGAAACATCTTAATATGTTTGGTTATATTTTGTGTTGCTGTTTTTGAGGATCCCAACGATCGGATTTTAAGTTCTACCAAAAATTGAGGAGATGGATAATCCACAAGGTTGATCGTCCGAAGACGGTGTTCTTTAAAACATGCACACATCCTGATTTCCATATTAGAATTTTAGAAATTTAAACCTTCACTCACGAAAATTTTTGATTATATCTCGTATTCAAAATCAAATTCAAGCGAGCAAATCTAGAGAACTCACAGTATTTAACTGATCGAATTCATTCTTTGTATTTTAAGTTTTTGAAATGAAAAGCCATGCTTCATGTCTATTGTAAAAATGAGGAAGGTATGCAAATCAAGAACGTGTAGAGGACGTGTGTCTTTTCCCAAATGAGATCAGAACTCCAGAGATTTGAATAGGAGAACAGAGTTAATTTTATTTCATTATGAAAACGTTTCAAATTCTAATTAATACTTCGAACACGTAGAAACCAATTTTGGCTTTAATTAACGGATCTTTTAAAAAAATCAAAAATACAGTTCTTACATAGCTTAATGTAACTGACAATAGCCATGGGTATAAAAAGAATCCCTTCGTCTCTCTCTCTCTCTCTCTCTCTCTCTCTCTCTCTCTCTCGCTTTCACACTTTAGTTCTGTCTCTCACTTTCTCCCTCTTTCTCTTACTTTCATTCTTGCTTTTCATCATCTCTCTCTCTCTCTCTCTCTATATATATATATATATATATGTATGTATGTATACATGTGTGCTTGTGTGATTGTGTTTACATGCATGTATACCCTCTCTTTCATTTTCTCTTTCTCTTTCTCTACGGTTCTAGTTCTCCCTAATATCTCTCTTGCTCTTTCTCTCATTCTATCTCTGTCGCTGTCTCTCTCCCTCTTTCTCTTCGCTTCCTCACCTTCACCCTCTCTCATTCTATCTTTCTCTCACTTTCTTTCCAATCACTCTCAGTCTCTCTTTCTTTCCCAACTCACCCTCGTTCACTTTCTCTCCCAAACTCTCTCTCTCTCTCTCTCTCTATATATATATATATATATATATATATATATATATATATATTGGGTGAGATGGATAACTTGTGGCCATTTTAAATCATCAATTTCGTACATGGGGTTTGTTTGTTTCAGGTTTGTCTACTATGCAGCAAACTAAAATCAAATAGGCACCGTCTGAAAGGAAAAACCATGACGCAATTCACTCACCCAGAAATTTTGAAAATTTATACTGTACTGCTTCGCATTCACTTCCAGTCATCTGATACGAAGATTTCAGACTGTTTAGGTATCAATCTGAGGACAGTGCAGAGTATTCGAACGAGAGTTTGATGAGTCTAATAATGATTACAGAACTCGGAAACCTCATTTAAATTATTCTGATAAGAAAAGATTTCACGAATTTATTGGTGAGATCCAGGCCATGATTGGCAACGATCCCAGCAAGTAAATCAGCTCCATAGCCTGGGACGTGAGAGTGTCTGATTTTCTTAACAGGCAAGGAGTGCATGAAGATATTCCTTGTTGCTCATAAAAAACTGAGAAAGGGTCAATTTTTATCACAAGCCATGAAGGAAAAGAGGAAAGACTGTGCTATAAAACTTTTCTATAAATTCAAGCATCCTCTCCAACTGAACATGCTTTGTTTATTTTCAGACGTGGAAAAAATTCTTCTAAGATTAGATAATGAACTCACAAAAACTGTTGGCTTGCTCTGTCTCAACAAAATGTACCAGTGTTGAAGAAAACCAAACACCCAGTCTACATTATCATGTTTGGGGTGATAACAATATTAACGAAGACCTACATCAAGTGACTGAAGAAGGTAGAACTAACTTAGATCGAGAGGGTGGCTGCAAGAAGATTCTACGTCCGGCAACAAGACTCTGTGGGGCGCGGTTGAGTGTGAGATCCACAAAACTCTATGCAATACCAAAGACGGACTGAAGGTAAGAATAACGACAGCATTTACCAATTTAAACAAAGAGACCGTCTAAAAGGCTTGCAGGAGATTCTAGGTGCCATTGTATAGCATTTTAAGATATTTTCATGTTATTTCGTTAAATATATCTAACAAATTGAGATGTCAACGTTACTTTATTTCGTTCATAATTTAGACGATGATTTACCTATCGTACCCTAAATAAGTATATATAGATATATATTCTCTCTCTTTCTGTCTCTCTCTCTCTCTCACACACACACACTCTCTCTCTCTCTCTCTCTCTCTCTCTGTCCTGTTGCCATATTTATGTATTGTTAATATCTGGATTGTTGAAGATGATAGTGAATATCACGTGAGAACAACTTTTAAGATACTTGTAGCAATATTATTAGATGTCGAGTAAATACTGCTTGTTATTTTAAGCAATGAATATGGCACCGAGAGAATAGAACAAAGAATGAGTTTTAAATGATTTGATTTGGGCTTCTCCCAATCAATGGCTTTTCTTATCCCTAATGATTAGAGCTGCTTGTATATCTAACCAAGCATCCCCTTGATAAAGACAACACGAGTTCAAATATCAGCATAATCTTATTCTATATCATTTCCGGGGTACTTTGTCTCTCGTTGCAAAAAATTAACAGCCGAGTGTGTTGCGATAAAAAAAAGGCATGATAAGATGATATTTCGGAATTATTTTGGATATAAAATAGAGTAAGAATTTTATTTATATCAATAAAGTGCCCAGTCGGCCGGGGCTGTAGAATACACCGACTACTTCTCTGAAGGGAGGTAAGACACTCCCCAACGAGTGTCCCGAATATGACAGTAAACAATCTGATGTTAAAGTTCCAGTAATGCTGGAGCTTTGGGGAATGCGGAGAATCCCTTCATTGCCATCGCTCCTAGGTCCACTCTAGGGTCCTATCAATATGTGAAATAAAACTAAACTGTGTACACATGCTAAACTGAACTATTTGAAATAGAACTATTTTGAAATTTAACTATTTGTAAACAAAAACTTCTCTTATACTAAACTGAATTTTTTAAAATTTAATTCAGCGTTAAATGACCTGAAAAGGGTTGATACACTGTAAAACAAGACAACCAGCCAACCTATATCAATAAATGATAGATTTGTTTGTGCCCGATAGTTATTAAAACTCTGTTGGTAAAATTTTGGGCATGAAAACTGGATAGATATATGAATAAAATATAGGCTATAGGAAGTAGTCGTTTGAAGTCACTAAAGGAAGAAAAACATTGTTTGGTTCGAAATAATGAGTCCTTCGGTCCTCTTCAGATGTTTCTTGTCGAACTCGTGAGCCTATGCAAAACTTCAAACCGAACCCTTTTTTTGATCCTTGGGTGTTTATTGTTCTAATTCCGTTAACCATAACCGGGTAGAAGTGTTAAGCTATAGTAAGTATTTCTTGTTATTTTCACCTATAGTTAAGATAGAACCTGCAACCTCGAGAAGATTTCACTCCGAAGTCCTTTAACCAAACGCTTATATCCGTAACGCCATGTGTCTAGAATCGAAGACATTTAGTTTCATAATCCTTTTTTACAGTAAACATAATATAGAAGAAACTTTTTACGGGTTAAACACACAAATTAAACCATCCTGTCGGTGAGGCTTAGAATACGCTGTCGTGGCTAACGTGCTAGACTGTGACATCGTAATAAAAGAGTTCGAACTCCGGTTGCGCTATTACGTTCACTTTCGAACTCCTACTCTTGAGAAAGCTAATGTACCTCCTCAACCCACCAGCAGCGATTGGTTAAATAGTACCACTACTGTTCTTCAGCAAGGACAGCTTTGGTATTGAATAACCCACGAATGGTTGATATGCCAAGAAACAAAGAGACTAAACTAAACCAAACCAAGACCTCCCCGAAAAGGGTGTTTTGAGTAGGACACTTAACTGAACGCAATGGTGACGCTCCAGTTCAGGAGATTTGGGGAGTGTGGAACACCCCTTTATTGCCATTACGCCCAGGAAAATTCTGACCCGGAGTTGTAGTACGTGTTAGGGGCCTATTTATAGGTCATATAGATATTTTTGAAAATTACAAGTATTTGATAGAAATACTTGATATATAACATTAAATTATTAGTATTAAGAATAAATACAAAACGCTATAATTGTTTACTAAGTATCATTATTATTAGTTATTTGAGACCATATAATGGCTTGCAAATTATTAGTGTTAGATAGGAATAATTAAAACCATATAACTGCGTACAGACAAATGAGTTAACCAGCCGGAGAAAATCTAAAAATTTAATTATCGAATTTTAATGACCTGTACGGGTTACGTCCCTTACTTTCCAAAATAGTACTTCTAATGGCCGCTAGGAGACGTAATCAAAGTAGCATTATAAAACACGCGGCAGAGTCGAAACTTTCTCTTTTTGTTCTGGCCTTGACATCAAGAAGTAGCAACGAGTGGGTGTGTCTTCCGAGAGGGCGAGGCCTTTTACACCAACAAACCACGTATGGTACTATTCTGTGATGTAAGACTTCATACTGCAACTTTCGTTCTATTAATAACTCTAAATAGGATTTGATTTAGTTTTGTGGCATATCAACCATTGTAGGTTAATTAATGCCAAATCTATTTTTATATATACAAACAGTTTTATTTCAAACAATTTCGCGTAAGTACAGTTTTTGGTTTACACTCAGTTAAATGTAATAACTTCTATTTCAAACAATTCAGTTTAACATAAGTACACAGTTTAGTTCTATTTGACCCATCAGTTGCTACCACTCCGGGCCAGAGTGGACCTGGGAGCAATGGCAAGAAAGAGGTACTCGCATCCCCCAAAGCTCCGTCATTACAGGAGCATTGCCATTTGATTTTTTAGTGTCATATACAGGACACTCGTTGTGAGAGTCTTACCCCTCTTCAGAGATGTTGTCGGTGCATTCAGACAACCAAGCCGATTGGGCCAGCTAAATAAGACTTTCTCTCCGTAATGTACAATCGGTTTTTCAAATAATTCCTGTATCTTTTCTATTAAGTTCGCTCTGGCAATGAACGTTTTATTATTAAGTCATCGTGAATTGTTTTATATTGTTTGGCACAAGGAAATGTTCAACCATAATGCATTTCCTCTGCTACAAGAGTCTGAATTGTATTCTTCATTCTCTAATGTGGCAGTGAATTTTGGTACTCAGATACGACAAATATATGAAGTCCAACCTTCAAGTTGACGATACCAAAGCTCACAATTTAAATAAACAGTGAACTTTTTTTTAGGAGGTTTTTCCCTTCCAAATTTCGGAAAAAAATTTTTAATAATGATTTCAGCTCTGTAGATAAATTTGATGATTTACAGTAATTATTCATGTAATTTAACAATTCTCGTGTGATACATACCGTAACTTAGGCCAACGTAACTCTGGAAAAAAAAAACTCTTGAGTATAATACTTTTCAGAATTTCAAGCAGCTGAATTTAGCTTCAACTTAACATTTTTTTCAAATTTATATCAGGATCGTATCGATTGAAAGTAAAAATTTATAATTTTCTTTGTTTTCTAATACAAAATTTACATGCTATTTAGAACAAATGCACGGACATGTTCACAAAAAATGCATCAAGCTTGAGGCGAAAATAAGCTCATAGAAAGAGAATTTAAATTATAAACAAACAGAAATTCTAGTGGTTAACGGCAATTTTCTCTGTAGCGACGTAAAACAGACGTGTATATTACTGCCATGGCGTTTATATTTGATACGAACAACAATGAAGCAGACAAAAATCTGGCTTATATCTATGTGAATATCTTTTAAAAATTAAATGAAGACATTTTACAACTTATATATATGCCGGGCCATTGGTCAAGGGTAGAGTGTTTGCCAATGGCCCGGGAAACCGGGATTCAATCTCAAGTCGCGTTATACCAAAGACTCAAAAAATGGTACTTGTTACCTCCTTGTTTTATACTCAGCATTATAAGGTATGCACCGAGGGTAAAGTGGAGCAATTCAGAGAAAGAAGTAGTGCCCTCCCCTACACCCCGTTGTAGTTGTTATTGAAAAGAGTCTTGGGATCGCCTTCGACTTTGGTCACCAAATTTACGATCTATATATATATATATATATATATATATATATATATATATATATATATATCCAACCCTTCCTCCACGAGCAGAATGCTACACAGTCAATCTAAAGGGGAGTACGACTATTTGAATTAAGAGTTTTCTTTCTCTTATGCTGGTTTTCCTCACGCAAGACTTGTTACCTAATAACTTAGTCAATCCAACTATTTACCAATTGTTGGCAGATATAGAAAAGAAAAGAAGGACTGATGTTTTACCGAAGGTTATTTGCGCGAAGTGAAACGTAAACAGTTTTGTCCAGGTTTTGAACTGAGGCCTCCGATTTGATTTTTTTAAGTCGATAATATATATATATATATATATATATATATATATATATATATATATATATATATAAACAATAAGAAGAAGAAATAATGCATGAAACAAACGTTTGCTTAGTGATCTAAACACCTTGTTGCACAATAGTTTGAACCATAGATAAAACTTTTAATCATACCGCCTAGAATATGGCCACACAAAGGTAAAAAAAACCCTCTTAATATTTAATTTTGGTGTATAATCATCATTATCATCATGCCGAGCCGCTAGCACGGATTTCACTGACTCTCTCTCTCTCTCTCTCTCTATTCGTCTCAATCGTCCATCTCTTCCGGCAAGTCTTCTAGGCTTCATCCTGTGTCCGTACAGAGCTGTTGTAGATAAGTTCTAGCTGTTCGTCCAACACAGTTCGTGTGAAGGGGTCCATAGGAGAACCTCGCTGATGAGATCGACCTTACTTCTCCAGCTGCTATTTTGTGGGATGTTGCTTCCAGGATTTGAGTAATATTGCTCGTACCATTTTTGTGTAATTGCCGTCAAGCTTTTTCTCTATACGCTTAGTCAGCGTCCATGTGGTGAATCCATATAGTAGTATGGACACTGCTGCTGCTTAGAAAAAATCGCATTTTATTTCATTGGATGGCGGACCTTGCATTCGCTAGTCGTGTTTGATGTCATTTTCAGTAGATGAAATGCTGCTTCCGATTGAACTTGTCCAGTACTTTCGGAGAACAATCAGCGTAGAGATGTCTCTTCTTTGATTAAAGCATATGAACTCCGTTTTGTCTGCATTCCCATAGAGGCTAATGCCACCTGATGTCTGCTTTAGACTATGCAGCAGGGATTCGGCCTGGACGGATGTATTTGCTTGAAGCGCTATATCTTCAGCGTAGTAGAATTAATTCTATTTCTTTAACTATAACTTTTCCTGCGACATTGGGTTATTCTATGATATTTTTCTCTGCATGGATTGGAAATAATTATACCATTAATTCAAGTAATTCAATCTAGCTTTTAAAGGAATTATCTTTGAAGCCAACCTCTGGGTAAATAGCAAGGCAGACTGTGCTCGTTAACCTTGGTATGGCTAGGAGAAGGAAAATTCTAGATTCAAACCTTTTAAACTTCGCTTAAAAATTGACGTCATGTTGCATCCTGATCGTGCAGCGGAATTGTGTGGATATTTTATGAACTCTGAATTTTCAGCTATTAAAAAATGTTTTGCGTCTTAAATGATATTAGTTTATTTACTGTCAAATAAAAAGATTCAAGTGAATATCTTCTACACTAATTTCATAATTTTTTTCAGAAATAGTATAAAGGTATTTTCTCCACGGGTCTCTCTGCTAGTTTGTTATAAATTAGCTTTTAACAGGTTATGATATTTTGAAATTACCGTTAAATTAAAACACTAATTTCCTGGAATGTAGACTGATTTAATATTCTATTAACCTTCATGTTTTATCAACTTCTCTATTCATCAGGAAATGAATGAACAGAAAGAAAGACATAAAAAGAAACGGCGTTTGGGTTAATGATATCTCAACATGCGTAACGTTTTTTTAAGGTATTTATTAAATTAAGAAAACATGCAGAATAACGAGTCTATTTGTTTGCATTTCGACAAGAACATGCAGAGATGATTAATTATTGAAATTAATGCTTTTCAGCGCAAATTAATGCAACAAATACGATTGCTTTGCTGTGGAACACTGGTTAGCGAGCGACTCTCTTAGACCGTTACTTTTGCCTGGCCATGAAATGAATGAAGGGCCATAACACTTGGTTTTAAAAATATGTCTCTCATCTTTATTACTCGAAAGGACACAGACGGGCGGAGGACAGCTATATTGACCCATATCTTAACCTCCGTTGTGATTCCATACTCTGGACCTTACATTTTTACTTCCCTGACGAGAGGTTCTCAACCTGGGTCCGCTGTGGGTCACTGCCCCTGCCCCCTCTGGCCACTCACTGGCTTTGACTGACTGACTGACTGACATGGATATCTGTGTATATATAATTTCATAACGCCAAAGCATCCTGGCTGTCCTTCCAGCTGTCAACCCACGTGATTTGCTTACACCTACGCATCACTTGTTTTCTTGTAATCACTTTGTTTACTCAGCAGGAACATCCTGTCTTAGAGATCCCTGATTGACGGTTCTATCAAAGGTCAATATGTAACATTACAAATCGCGTTCTATGCTAGCAAATGCTTCATACTTTAAGCCGATGTATAAATTCATTAAAATATTATTCTAAAATCATTAATATACTTACAAATACTTACCATAATTTTATAAGATGCAACTTGTTGGTGACGTTAAGAATACTCCGACTGCATCCCTTGAAGAGTAATAGCCCTCGCCATAAAGTGGGGTCTTGAACAGGACATTAATAGCAATCGGTGAGAAGGTGTCAGATCTAAGTATTTTGGGGGTCACGCCTTCGTTATCATTACTGCCAGGTTAACTCTGACCCGGGGAAATAGTACCTGTTCAATATGAAATAACCTAACAAAGGTTGACATATCGTAAAACTAACCAATCAAAACCCATTTGTCAGTGTATAACAGTTTAATAACAAAATTAGAATAACAAAGACCAAAGGATATAATTCCTATTTCTTACTTGTGGCCAAAACTAGGATTACTCAGAATATATATTTTTTGCTGTTTGGTTTGGTTTCCTTCGTGGGTTATTCAATGTCAAAGCCATTCAGATAGAAAAAAGTGTTGGAACTATTTAACCCATACCTAGGTAAATAGAGGGGTTCATGCCTTTCCCCAGGGTATTAACCGAAAGTGAACGTAATAATGCGACAGAGATTCGAACTCGTTTACTAAAAAGTCAAAGTCCAGGAAGACTTCCTACTCAATTTTCTGTTGAGTCATGGTGTTTTTCTTTGACACAGACTTTTGATCACTGGAGAGCCAATGTGCCATCCAATAAAATATTCCACTTGTATGTTAATGACAATATTGGGATAATGAGAACTATATTATAGTGACCTTTTTTCCTGAGTCCGTATAGCACCTGCGCGGCAGTAGATTCCTTGTGTGGTTTTTCTTTGGCACCATATTGTTCTCAGTGCATTCTTTTACCAAATAAAAACATACACATCACGTTGAAATCCCTCTTGGCTTGATTTATACAATTTTCTCCTAAGCATATTAAACAAGTGAAGAATGCTAAAAGGGCAACAAATTATGATTTCGATTAATTGCTTAAAAGCAGATCTCTGTGTGGAAACAAACGACTATTTTTAAATAAAAATAATTACTAGAAATCATATTATTGTGTGTATTAGATCGGAATACTTGATATTGTTGCAGGGACGATAAATATGCCAATCCCTTTAACTTTTAGAAATGTGTGAACTGACTCAGAAAAGACAATGATGACAAAGAGAAGAGGGTCAATTTAAGACCAACTTATACATACGAGAGGAGAAACGTGAGTGAAATTCCTGTTGCGTCGAGAGTGTAGACTCGGCTGTCTTTGGAGATTGCGAGTCGAGATGATCTTAAGTAGATTTTTGGTGCTGCTATGTAGCCATGAAGTCTGCAGACGGCCGGAGAGTTGGAAGTGTCGGGTCGCAGAAGTAGACTAATCGACGTGAAGTAGACTAATCGACGTAATCGGGGTTTGGTTCATTTTGAGACCCTAACGTTAGTCCTAACGGTGGTGTCTGCTCATGGTCCGTTACACCTTGTATTTGTTACATCAGGTTAGCTGCTAATACGGCATCATCTTCGTGGTGTCGATTTGAAAGGGCAAAAGTGAAGAGATAAAACCTGTTTCCTTGAAAGGACAGAAGTATAAAGAAAAGACTTGTGTCCTGAAAAGAACAGAAAGACGAGGCTGGACTTCTGCATTCGATGATCATAACTGTGAAAAGAAGGTGATAGCGTCAGATCGTCTTGAACAACTAGGAGGCAGGGACTGCTGAAAGAGTCAAATCTTGGATCTTCTTCATCAGAGGTCGGGCAGGCCAACGATATTTGTTGACTGCCCCACCAAAGGTGGGTCCGGGTGCATGGCCGTAGCCCAGACGCGCCCGATATTCCCAAAAATGCCTCGGGCTCCGTCGGCATTCTTCTAGAAAGGGGCGCCGCAGGCGCTAGGCGAAAAACATAACCCCTCCGAGGAGGGTTAAAGCTTTGTGGTATGGCCCCCTGAAGCTTGAGATATGTCCAGAAGGCAGGACACACCCGACCAGATCCGTGCCGTTGATACCACGGCTGGCTGAAATGTGACCCATCTACTGGATCCAGTTGCCGGGCAGGCCAACTGTCGAGTTTGATTTTCGGTCGCTATTTATACTGAACAGCGCAGGGTTTTCTTTTGCTAAACTTCGGGTTCTAAGGTAGTAGAAGTAGCGTCAGCTGACGACAATATTATATCATTGTCTTCAAAAGACAATTAAGAAACAGCTGCACAAAGGTGTAATTACAAATGTACAGTAAACGTAATTCTCAAACCTCTAGGCATAAAATAATCCTAGATGGATTGACATACCGTTAAACTATCAATCATATCAATTTAAAAAGAAATTACTAAAAACTAAATATTTATAGAACTTTGATATTAATTGATGTTTCGTTTATGATAATTGACAATAAATAACAGTTAATAATGATAAATAATTACAAATTGATCATTAATATTAATTAACATTTAATTATTGAACTTTCATAATTTTGATTTTTCGAAAATTATTTCATAAGAAGCAAACATTTTTCCTGTTGAAATTTCGTGTAAAAATCCTTTTTGTTGTGATTATTGCTCCTTTGAGAAATTTGAGGATTTACTGAATAACTGATGGAATGTCCTCGTGGTGTAATGGTTAAAGCGATGCACTGCGGAATCGCTGTAAGCGAGTTCGAACTCCAGTCGCGCTATTACGTTCACTTTCGGGCAAATACTTTTGGGAAAGGTATGAACCCCCTTATCCTCCCAGCTATGGGTTAAATAGTACCACTACTGTTCTTCTTGGAGAATGGATTTGGCATTAAATAACCTACAAAGGTTGATATGCCATTAAAACAAAGAACTGAATAACTGATGAAATAAGAATTGTGGGAGAGTCCTGTGGCAGAGAAACAACTTGCTGGATTACATCTTAGTAAGCGAATTTGACTTCCAGTGACGCTCTTATATTCATTTCTGGACTAAAATCTTTGGGAAAGCAGTGAACCTCCTTGTGCCTCAGCAAGAGTTTAAATAGTTCCACTACTTCTACAAGAACGGCTTAGCATTAAAAATAAACCACGAAGGTAGATATGCCATTTAAGAAAGATACCGAAGATTCCATTTGGAGCAAAACTACTTCCTTCGTGTTGAGTCCTATTTCGATGATATAATAATTAGTTTGCTTCATTACTGAAATTAAGCGACTTAACACGGGGAATGTCCCCGTGGTGTAACGTTTAAAGTGCTGGACTGCGGAATCGTAGTAAGCAAGTTCGAACTCCAGTCGTGCTATTACATTCACTTTCAGACAAATACCCTCAGGAAATTGTAGGAACTTCATTATCCTCCCAGCAATAGGTTAAAAAGGATGGGTTTGGCGTTAAATAATCCGAGACGGTTAATATGCCATTAAGCAACAAAAACAAGCAATCTAATACTCAGGCAATACAAAATGATGTACAAAGTGAACTTTCTAGAATTCAGTAACATACGAAGGAGGCTCTAAAGGTTATGCTCTATTTTATTTCTTAATTTATGACAGAGACTGAATAATACCTAAAGATAGAGCAAATTCTCATCTATAAAACAATATTTTCCTACATAATCACCACTACTGGTTATGCATTTTGAATAGCAATAAATAAGAACTTGCAGGCAACGCTCATAACTCTGCCCTAGCAGTGGCAATCCAATGTTTTCACGACAGCATCATTGTCATGGTGTAATGGTTATCGTCGTAGGAAATGGACACAGCGACACAAGTTCAAATCCTGGACGAGATTGATTGCATTTCACATAGCACTAATACCCTAGGGAAAGGTATGAATCCAATTATTCTCCCTTCAACTTTAAATAGTAGGACAGACTAGGTTCTTCAGCCTTGGTGAGGCAACTAGTCTAGGAGAAAGAAAACTCTGAATTCAAACCTGTTAAACTCCGCTTAAAAATTGACCTTGTGTCATATCCTGCCAGAGCGGAGGGATTAGGTAAATAGGATCATTGTCAAGAAAATATTATCCATGTAGTCACTCTTTCAACGACTCGATCTCAGAGATAAGTAACGCAAAGCGCTCTTCATTTCCTGAGTCGACAACTCTACAGCTCTACAGTTTGAAATGTAGTTTGTCACTTACATTCTTGACATCATGATTAAAACGCATTACACACCGTCTATCATTGCTCAAATCCACGGTTTGGTCTCCGTAAAAATTCAACAAGCATCGATGTTTATCAATTGCGGCAATTTTTTGTATGGAAGAATTCAGCCGTTCTCCGTAAAATTATAAGTTACTGGCTGGAAGCTTCAACTTCTGCTGCTATATCACGAATATTTACCTCTGACGTAGTGAGACACCATAATAAAATAACAGGCTTTACTTTCGAGGCAACCCTAGTCCAAAAAATACTTTTTAAAAATGGCAGTTGCTACAGACGGAAGGAATTTAGCGGAATTCACTGACGCGTCTCAGTTTTCATGTCGGACGTTATTTTTCCAAGCTGCTATATGTAATAAAGCAAAAGTCATAACAGCTTATTGACAGAAAGTGTCAACAGCTACTTTAGCATCATCAACAACTTATTCTGACGTTACGGAACGACAAAAAACATTACTGCTGTGGCGCACTTTCTGTAATGGTTATCGTCGTAGGAAATGGAATCGGCGACCTGAGTTCAAATCATGGATCAGATTATTTCCGCTTCATTTCGTGCTAATTCCATTTGGAAAAGTATGAATCCATCTTTTCTACCGCTCATCCCCCGCAATAGGCAAATAGTACGAGGAGACTGGGTTCATTAGTCTCAGTAAAGCAACTAGAATAGGAGAAGGAAAACTCTGAATTTAAACCAGCTGTACTTCGCTTAAATTTTGACCTTGAGTCGCATCCTACCTATGGCGGAATGGTAGATTGATTGATCGATTGGTTGACTTTAATAGCATGACAACCCGTATCGGTGTAGTTTATACATGGAGGTTAGGGAATCACGTTGTGTGTTCACTCATATTTACATTTTTTGTATAGTTGTGTTTTAAGGGGTTTTTCTTTGTTTTTTGGTTTTGTTTTTTGTGTTGTTTTTTTTTTTTTGGAAGCATTGCGAATAATTTTGGACGTTTGTATTTGACCCTAAAATGTGACCGAACAATTTTACCACTCCCAGTCAGAGTGGACCTGGCAGTAATGGCAATGGTGATCTCCATATAATCTGATCTCCATATTTCCAAAACAGTAGCATCACTAGCAGATGTAGTTTTATGTTATACCCAGGACATCCTTTTTGCGGGGGTCGGAGTCTTACCTCTCTTGCAAGGGATACCGGCCGGGTTTTCTTATCCTCACCGACACAGCAGGCAATATGGGTGAATCAATACAACCCCAAGGCATTACTTTAGCAGCAACTCAAGTATGCATGCCGGTGATTATCGCGGACAAAAATGGAGTCTGGACGAAAAACAGGAGTGTTTTGTAGTAGAAAACTTGTTCTATCTGACGTTGTTATTATGCTCCTTTCATCCGACGAAATAGAACAATTTTCTTTCACAGCTCACCCTGTCACTTTGTGGGATGGTCTCCATATTAAAATATACCTTGATTTGTTTTTATTATATTACACTTAATAAGTTTGTTTTGAAAAGGAAATCATTGGTGCTGCTGTATCATGGCTAAAGGTTGAAATTCTATATTTTTATAAACGTAGTTACATTTACAGAATAAATAATAACAAAGGTTACTAAGTTGGAAATAGAGATGTATGTACTAAGTCTCTGATATTAAAGCAACACAGTCATTGTAGGCAGATATATAGCTAAACAAATAGTTCTGTTTGGTTTGGCCTATTTAACGGCATATCAACACCTTCTGGTCTATTTCATATCAAGATTGCAATTATTTTTTGATCATACAATTTTATTTGTCAATAATAATCATTTGTTTGTTAGTTGTTTTTAATGACAAAGCTGTTGAATATTGACTTGAAGATCCCTTTTGACATGCTGCATAAATTGTGTAGGTGACATGCTAAAAAGAAGTCGTGCTGGAACAAAAATAAACTGGAAATAGATCTGTTTCCTGGTCTTTCCCTAGCGGAAGTGCTGCGTAAATTGCGTGGGTGGTATGCTAGAAGGCGTGTCTACATGCGATGCGTAGGTAGCAGATTGGAGGTGTAACTACGACAAATTGCGTAGGCATCCGGAATATTATATAACCTGCAGACATGAGCGGAGACGAAGGAGATCGGTAGGCATCTACTAGACGTCACGTCGTTCTCGGACCTGGCCTTGCGCCAGACTTCCCAGAGTTAAGAATCGAAGAAGGGCCTGAGATAATGCCAGACTCTTTAAAGTAGAAAAGTGAGGAGAAACTAAGATGATACAATGCCTTGAGATGGCTCCGTACGAGACTTGCGAAAGTAAAGAAGGAAAACTCTGAATTTTTTCGAGGCCTTGAGATGGCCCTGAGTTGCGAAAGAGGAACACAGAAGAAGGACTCTCTCTGTCTCTGTCTCACTCTCTCTCTCCCCCATACGTACATTTTGGGTAATAAAAGGAAAATAAAAGAAACAGATTATCTTTTTGTACATCAGCGTTGTCTTTTTCTGCTGTACAACAAAAAAGCCATCCTTGTAGAAAAACAGTAGTTGCGCAATTTAACCCATCGCTCGGGGTTAAGAGGGTTCATATCTTTCCAAAAGGAATTAATCCGAAAGTGGAAGTAATAACACAACTCGACTTCGGACTTGCTAACAACGTTGTGGCAGTTCAACACGTTTGCCACTACACCGTGGGAATACCTCTATCATTTACTGGCACATAGTAATTTGGTATTTAGTATTCCTATTTAATAAAAACATATAATTTCAATTATCCATATCTAATTCTAATTAATAGAGAATTATAAATGGTATCACGTATCCCTATATAATTCTAATAATTTACACACAATAGTTTAAATTAACTATTCTTATTTAATAATAATATTCCTTTGTTTGTTTATAGTTGCATGGTATTAACTAATAATTTCTACACAATCTTGTGATTTCAAGCAGCAATACCCGTCTAATAATTTTGATAGATAGATGCCAGCCACATCTTGACAGATTATAATTGTTTTTATAGCCAAAATTCCAACCCAAACATTCTGATAACACTGGTTTACAAAAATAAATTTTTGGTTTGAGGCAAGAATGGGGATAGGTGTTTTTTGTTCATTTGGGTGTGTTGTATACTTACATGCATATACATCTACATATACACATGCATATACATGCAGAATGGATCACAACGACACAATGATAAAGGACTAGGAAGACTTCTTTAAAAAAAATATACCTCTCACTTTATTTGTAACGTTTGCGTGTGAGAGGGAGTTGGAGACTGAACAAAGAGTGCAGTATATTGACCCCCCACTCTTATGGCCGTCAGCGTTGTGTCTTTCTCGTTCTCCAGGGCTGCTCAACCGGTGGCCAAGGGGCCCAGCTCTCTGCTGGATGATGGCTTCCTTTACTGCATCTTATCACCAACTGGTCTCCAAAACTCCATCGGTGGTCCCGAGGGCCCCTTCGGCCGGGTGTGGCTTTCCCTACCACATCTTGCCTCCGACGTCTCTGATCCCCAACTGTCTGACTTCCTGTCTTGACCAAGTTATATAATAGTTCAACGCCCACTCAATCGCCCACTCAATCTTTGGAATGGCATGTTTGATCCTCATCAAGCGGAAATAACTGTCATGCAGTTCAGAGGTCACTCTCTTCCGGTGCATCAGTCTATGAGTGTATCATGGGCTTTTACCTTGTCTCATTTCATCAGCCAAATCCGCCAACGCGATTTCTTTCGATTACTGGCCATTGGAATGTGTCACTTCCTTCCGGTGCATCACTTTGGAATGGCATATTTGCCCGGGTCGAAGGTCAATATATAACAGGTGTGCTGAATTCAAATTTATAAATAGTTTTGCTCTATCACCTCTAGTTTTCTGGCTTTTAAATAGTCTCATTTTAGTATAAACAGAGAATATATGTGCATATTTCAAGAGTTGCAGCAGCTTTTAACAGATAAAACAGGATAGATAGAGAACACTAATTGAATCAATATACTTGGATGACACAATTACACAATTCATAGTACCACAGACAGTCAAAAGTGTGTTTTCTTAGATCTGGTGTATTTTGCCTCCGGGATGTCACGCCAGAGCATCCAGCAGAGGTCTCCCATCATGCCGGGGTTCCATTTGCCTTGATAGTTGCTCTCCATCTTCGTAATGTCTTGGTGGAATCTTTCTCCATGCTCATCACTCACTGCTCCAAGGTTTGGCGGGAAGAAATTGAGTTGGGAATGGAGAAAATGAATCTTGAGTGACATTCGGCACCCCATATCCTCGTAAGACTTTAGCAACTTCTCAATACAGGCTTGGTAATCTGGTACGCGTGTGTTACCAAGGAAGCCACTACAGACTGACTTGAATGCTTCCCATGCTCTCAGTTCCTTTAAGTTAAGAAGCTCCTCAAAATCAGTATCCTTCACCACTTCTCGGATCTGAGGTTCGACAAAGATGCCCTCTTTGAGCTTAGCAGCACTAAGACCTGGGAACACAGTAGACAAGTGTTAGAAGACAGCACCATTTTTGTGCAACGCCTTCACGAAATTCTTCATCTAACCAAGCTTGATGTGAAGAGGAGGAAGAAGCACCTTATTCATGTCCACCAGAGGATTCTCCTTGAGGCTGTGTTTGCCAGGAACAAAAGTGCTTCTAGACCCCCAGTCTTTCTGTTTGTAATGCTGGGATACAGCTCGACTATCCCAGAGATAGAGAAAACAACAGTACTTTGTGAAGCCCGCTTGCATACCCATAAGAAGACCAATGACCTTGAGGTCCCCACACAGACTCCATTGGTACTCGCTGTACTTAATAGCTTCTAAAAGAAACTCCATATTGTCATAGGACTCCTTTGATTGGACAGAGTGTGCAATGGGAATGCTGGGATATTTATTCCCGTTGTGCAGAAGAACACCCTTGAGACTTCGCTAGGAAGAGTCTACGAGAAGACGCCAGTCTGAAGGATTATGTGGCAAACCAAGGGACGTAAACAAGCCAGGTATGTTTGTGCAGTAGCACAACTTGTTTTCCATGTCGAAAAAGGAAGCAAGGTCTTTGTTCCGATTCCTGAAACTGGTGATCCTTACATCTTCCTGGACTAGGTTCCACTGTTTAAGCCGAGAAGCCAAGAGCTCTGACTGCTGTTTTGACTGATACAAATCACGAGCAAGATCATTCAGGTCTTCTTGCGCGATCCAGCGTGGCTCATTGCCACTTGTTCCTGAATATGTAGACTCAATATCTTCCAAATATATTGACTCGGCAGAATCCTCCCTTGAAGGCATTTCTTCATCTGATGAGAAAAGAAGATCCTTATTTACTGGAGGTGTGGGTACAGGAAGATCATCTGAATGGGGAATGGGTCTCATAGCAGATCGAAGGTTGGGATATTTGATCTTTTTCCTAGAATATGCATTGAAACCAGTTATATTAGTTAAACAAAAATAACAATCATCTGCGTGGTTTCGCGGCTCTCTCCAAACCATCGGGACTGCAAAGTTGAAAGCAAAGTTGAAAACTAAATGTGCATTTGAAAATGTAATACTAATATTTAGTAACCCAAAAGATGTGTAACACGATAGTTGAGGGACACCAACCTGCTGCGTCGCCTGCGAGACCTCATCCAATGACTGCCAGAGTGTGGATTGAGACCTGCTGCCTTAACTGTCAGAATCCGTCTCGATATATAACTATATATATATATAATGTAATGCTATCACTTACATTTAGTGCATAATAACTAAAAAATAAGCCATAAGTCTCACAATATTAGAATTAACCCTGAATTCATATACGCCTTTTTGTACCGTATATGCACAAAATGCACACTATGCATATCTAAAAGACTAGAGGTGATGAGTAAAAACGGATTTCAAATTTGAATTCAGCACCTTCAAATTAGGTAAAAACGGGTATTTTTGTGCTCGCCTCAATTTCTTTGTAAACCAATGTAATTAACTATTTTAACACGTGAAAAATATACAAGATGTGTAAGATGATAAGGTAGTATGCCATCTGTACGTCTTTGGATTATAGTGGCATAAGCTTGTGCAACACTTATGCCTCTCTCTGGGTCTACATATCAACAACTCAGTCTCAAGCATAGCAAAATAATTGATTATACAAACAACAGATTTTACTCCAAAGTACCTTCTCTTAGACTTCTCCTGTCAAAGGATGTCTACAAAACAACAGAAGTTGGATACTGGAGCTTCCTTCATCAGTTTTGATTGAGCCAGATTCTTCTCGAAGAGCTGCCTTCACCATTGCTTTTCTATTAGAATGGAGTCTTTTCTACCAGACACATGTGCACATATGTATATATAATGATTGCTCCATCATCACAGATAATTATCGTCTCTTGATCCATCAGTACCGTCTGGTTCGACGCCTTCTCTTCGACTGAGTCTTCTCAGATGATGAGAGTGAGTATATCTCAAAGTCACAAAAGTTTCGCACCACATGAGAATCGAACTAACTACACAGCGATCTGCAAAGCAAAACTTGGACAGTAAAATTCTACTCATTTTGTTTTATCAAAAGTAAAGTTTCACCACCAGTCTCTTTCAACAATACCATTTTCGCAAGGTTAAAGCTAAATAATTGCTGGCTGAGTAATCAGCTGAGAGAATAGTCACTGAAAGCGAAATACCGGATATCCGGCTGACACAACAAGTCGTTTCTAACAATTGCGAAAAGGCTAGCTGACCAACTAGTGTCTGTCCGGAACGATCAAGTATTTGGGTGTTCTTTTTGTAAAGAAAGAAATCGAACAGCAAGTGGCTTTTGTAAATTGTTCTGATGTGTCAATGAATGAAGGCGGAGAAAATAAAATTAAAAGGTGCCACTGTGTCTGTGATCTGACGTTTTCTCTATTGGCAACCTGAAAACAAAGCAAGGAATGGTTAATCTTAGTTTTTTCTCTTGGGATTAAATTTGACTCAGTTGCGTGAACTTCGTTTGGTTTTTTCTTTTACTATTAGTCAAGTTCAATTTAACAAAGAATCGTTAGTTTTCTTATCTTTTTTCTTCTGTTTATCTTTTTTAACTGTCAAAAACATGTTCAACGAAAATCTCACTCGAGAGATGTTCTATTGTAAGATCTCTATTTTGCTAGTCTAAAG
Organism: Sepioteuthis lessoniana; assembly: GCA_963585895.1. Lineage (NCBI taxonomy): Eukaryota > Metazoa > Mollusca > Cephalopoda > Myopsida > Loliginidae > Sepioteuthis > Sepioteuthis lessoniana. The sequence goes on from CAUZXS010001947.1 coordinate 67,743, forward strand.
CAACTACAATTAACTTCAAAATTTGGTATATTCACAAGAACAAATTTAAAAAAAGAAAAAAGAAAAAATTCAACTAGATCGATCCATAAAGTAGTAAAACCGACTTTTTTCTTTTAAATTTTCCGGCAGCAACTCTGATTGACAATCAGCAGACCAATGTTGCCTCTGAACACGAGTGAAAACATTCAGTTCATGTTTGCTCAGAAATCATGTTTATTATTAAATGTGTGTTTAATCAAGTTTGTCATGAAAATAGAATACAGGATCAAATCCTGTTACAAATTTCAGGACACGAAACAAGCTGAGCTAGCACCGTGCTTTTCTTTCCTTAGCGAGGAATCAGCTAACCTACCGGTTGCAGAAGCCAAGCCAACCCAGTACAGGGAAAAGAAAAGCGCTGTACTAGCTCCGTTAGGCTTATGGAACCGGTAGGTAGGCTGATTCTTGTTGAGGAAATTTTCTTTCCTCAACAAAAATCAGCCTACCTACCGGTTCCATAAGCCTAACGGAGCTAGTACAGCGCTTTTCTTTTCCCCACAAATAATCGGCTTGCCTACCGGTTGCATAAGCCAAGCCGAACTAGTACAGTGCTTTTTATTCCTCAACAATGAGTCGGCCTACCTACCGGTTGCATTAGCCTAACTGAGCTAGTACAGTGGTTTTCTTTCCTTAACAAAGAATCGGCTTATCTGCCGGTTGCATAAGCCAAGCCGAGCTAGTACAGTGCTTTTTTATTCCTCAATAAAGAATAAACTTATCAGCCTGTTGCAGATAAGCTTGCTAGTAGGGATTTTAACTTGAGTCAATTTTCTTTCCTTGATAAAGAAAACACAGGAGAATATATCATAGAACAATATTCGCATGTAAAACAATACGGAAAGAGCAGTACGCTATATACAGTATTTAAATTTTTTCTGTTTTGCATAAAAATTGCCTTATCATATTTACCAACCCCCCCCCCCCGCTCGGGTAGGATATGACACAATGTCAATTTTTAAGTGGAGTTTAACAGGTTTGAATTCAGAGTTTTCCTTCTCCTAGACTAGTTGCCTCACCAAGGCTGAAGAACTTAGTCTGCCCTACTATTTACCCATAGCTGGAGGGAGAATAATTGGATTCATACCTTTCCCAAGGGTATTAGTGCTATGTGAAATGCAATCAGTCAGGTCCAGGATTTGAACTCGTGTCGCCGTGTCCATATCCTGCGACGATAACCATTACACCACGGGCACCTCCATAAAAAAATGCCTTATTCCGTAACCTGCATTAGATGTGGGGTGCTACTCATGTACCATGTCACCAGCTGAGCCCATTCCTCTCCAGGTGCACAAGTGGTTTTGAATTTAGAGTTTTCCTTCGCATAGACCAGTTGCTATACCAAGATTAAAGGGCTCAATCTGCCCTACCATTTACCCATACCAAAATGGAAGATAGGCGCCTTCATATTTTCCCCCGAATTATTAACGCAATGAGAAATTCAAACATCCTCTTTCAGGATTTGAACTCGGATAGTCGAATACACTTCCTACAACCATAACTGTTACGCCACCAACCCCTTTACTTCCAGAAAAAAGGACACCCACTCTTTCCATAAAGACATTACCAATGAAGAAGTCTCTAGGATGGGACGGTTGATACATTGTTTTTATAATATCTTAAACGCAGAGAATAAATTGAATTGTCTGAAGGAAAAGAAAATTGGAATTGCTCTATGTATTATTTGCCGGGAATCTTATTCTTATGTAGTAAGTTAGTCCCACAGATCTTTATTACTGAAGTTAGTTTGATTCTCACTGAGTACCGAACATACACAGGCCCACCGAGAGGGCAGCATCTGGTACAAGTACCCCGGGGCCTGTGCACCTTCAAAAGCTCATAAATATCAATATGTGACGATACTAGATTAATTTTGATCTCTGTCACCTGGACTCGTGTTGAGACAACTCAAATAATAAAACGAGTTCTGACATATTGTGCAAAAATCTAATAACTTGGTACAAAAAATCCCTTATAATAAATACATCTTTACACAGAAATGACTGTATCTACAATATATATATATATATATCGGGTATGTAAGTGTGTGTGTGTGATTAAAAGTAGATTGCATACATGAGGCTAAAAAAATAAAGTGGTATAAATTTCGTCAGAAATGAAGTGTAAAACAAGTAGTATTAAAAATAGAAAGTAAAAAAAAAAAAAGATTTTGAATTTAAAACTCTGTTTCACGACGCTGATCATCAGGAAAGTTTTTCGAAGTATTACATCTTGAGGCAATTCATTGCACTCTCCTAAAATCGAGGATGCAAAACCTGTCACGCTACAAAATGTAGGTCAGGTAATTTAATCTGGTGACAAATGGCAAAGGAAATATTTAGATTCATGGTGGAAATTAGACACTAGTTCTGATTTTTTATTCAAAAGATTACAAGAATTAGGGCGATTGGTTGTTGTTTTTGTTTATTTGTTTTTTTTTTGTTTTTGTTTCTTTGGTTGGTTGGTTGGATTTGCGGCATGTCAACCCCTATTGGATTATTTAATGCCGAAGTCATATTTTAAATATTATTTTTTTCAGTCAAGTAAATATTTCTTTTAATCATTTTAAAAATATAAATGACTCACACCTAATGGCAATATGAATGTTTTTTAAGAAACAATATATTCAGGTTCATACTAGTTTTAAACACGATAAACGTCATAGTTGCAATATCCATGTTTAAAGAGCAACTTAAAAATCAAATCAAATGTTATCTCAAAAAGACATATTTGATCCATAGATGAGACAATAACAGATACAACCATTCCGGGTCTGAGTGGACCTTGAAGAAATGGCTGCATAGAGGTGACTCCACATTAACCGAAAGCTCTAGAACTTAACTTCAACATGGGATGATGCGGTCTAATGATGAGGATATATATATATATATATATATATATATGTGTGTGTGTGTGTGTGCTGATAGCCGAAAGGTTCACATCTTTGACCGAACTGCTTGGTCCTTATTAGCTGAGATCGACAGAAGAATCTATCATATTTATATAACTTTCAAATAATACTCATAAACCTGAAATGAAGTTACTAATATGAAATCATCATCATCATCATGTCGTGCCGCTAGCACGGATATTCCTGACCCTCTCTCGCCACTTCTCCATATCGTTCATCGCCTCTGGCAGGTCTTATGGTTACATCGCGTATGCTCACATAGCAACTGTATGTATGTTAGAGCTGGTCGTCCTGCTTTTGCTCGGCCATATATGGGAGTCCATAGGAGTACATCACTTATGAGCTCGTCCCTGCTTTTCCAGCAGTGTAACAATAAAAACTGTAAATAAAATGAAAAATTCCGCAGCCGTTAATTCTTAAAGTAAAATACATCAAAACACGATATAACGTGAAATATATCGCCGGCTTTTAACGGAAAAAAGCGACCAAACTCCTTTTGAATTCCATCTGACGAGCTTGAATAATTAAAATCTGGATCCCCACACATGGCCGCGCAAAAGCAGGACGACCAGCACGAACGTACATTCAGCAGCTATGTGAGGATACGGGATGTTGTCCTGAAGACCTACCTAGGGCGATGAACGATAGGGAGGAGTGGCGAGAGAGGGTCAGGGATATCCGTGCTACCAGCGCGATATGATGATGATATATATATATATATGTGTGTGTGTGTGTGTGTGTGTGTGCGCGCGCAATAAAAAGTGTTTGACGCTTTTTTAGTTGACCAGGTATATATATATATATATATATATATACAAATAAAATCGAATCATAAACTAGAACTCAGTTAATTCAAGTTTCATTAGGTTTGCATAATCATCAGACATCTCATGATAGTGCACACTACATAAAACTTAAATAAACGGACTTTTAGTTTTAGTAATTTGATATTTTTTTTGTTACACATTCACATATGTGTGTGTGTGTGTGTGTGTGTGTGTGTGTGTGTGTGTGTGTGTGTGTGTGTGATCAGTACGGTACACCAAAAAGTATATTCGTTTTTAAAATTGGATAACTTTCGTAAAAAAAAGATGAACTATATCAGATATGTTTTTCTTATTCAACCCATAAAACTATTCGCCATAGCTGCCTAAGAATATTTAAAATCTGACGTTGTAGAATTTCAAGTTGTCTTTTGAGTAAAAGCCACTAAAGAGAAACTTCTGCGTGGACTAGGGTTAATAAAATCACATGTGTCACTACGGCTTATGATTTTTCTAACATACCTTTGCAAAACGGATTTATTTGAATAAAGAAAACGTTTTTCCTACTCCTTATAAGTTATTTTGTTTTTTATGCTGCATAACATTTTCATCAATACAAATTTGGGTTCTAGCTCGCTTTGACGCCATCACATTTTTTTTTCTTTTTAAAAATTAGATCTAAACTGGTTTTCTGAAAATCTATTTCAGTTATGATTCACTGACGTAAAATTACGTATTTACCTTTAGATTAAATTTTAATAATTAAACTGCATGAAAATGTCTCCATTTACAGATCCCCAGATATGTTAGTCTGCTTTATATATATATATATATATATATATATATATATATATATATAACACGTGGTGTCATGTGTGGTGTAGTGATTAGCAAAGTATTGTTAGTGAGTTCGATTCTCAGTTGGTGCGCTACATCCTTCTGACTGGGCGCCGAACTAAACTAAGCTTAATAAATGAATACTAGACGACCCGTGAACTTGTCGGGTTCTCACTTTAAAAGCATTCTATGATAGTGATAGTCTATTAAAGGAGTAAAGGAATATAATGAGCTTTTCATAGTTATCTCTGATTAAAAAAAAAACTTGGATGATTAAAAAGATGTTATGTGCCAACATAGACTTCCTAAAATTATCATTCAGTCGCAAATTGGACTAAAAATCGCTTGATCTTCTTTAGTATATGACACACATAAAAATATATATATATATATATCACACACACACACACACAGACACACACACACACATATATATATATATATATATATATGACACAAATAAAAATCTTGTCATAGTTAACGTTGTAAGAAAATGGAATCGACACACCAAGTTCAATCCTTGAAGAGGCTGTTTGTGTTTTTCTTCGAGTAAATGCCCATTGAAAAACGCAAAAATCCTTCTCGTAATTACCCTGCCAATTATGAGTATATAGTAAGGTAGACTGATTTCTAATCTCTGTAAGACTTGAGGAGTGATGTTCGGAGAATCTTTTGTATTCTCGTGCACCATTCTCCTGTCAACTGCTCATCCAAAAAGTGTGATTTTCTAAACACAAGTCTTCCCCATTAAAAACTAATCACCTGTGTAATCAGTCAAGCGGTTCCCATTTTAACTGAACTGTTGGGAACCCATTTATTGTGAGCCACGCTCCCGGAGATTGAGAACTCAGGTGAGAGAATTAACAGCTGCCACCTGCGAATTGAACACTCTGGTATCCGATAGTGCAAAATATAAACAAACGAAAGCTAATACATATGTGTTATAATTCTTGTATGTCGGCGAAATGGCTGAGCGGTTAGATACCATGTATAGCGTAAAGTTAAGTGGGTTTCGATCTCAGCTTGAAGCAACCTGCGTGTCTAGCCACTCTGAAGAGTTGTGATACAACGAAATAGTCTGTCTGTGGATGACAGTATATATATATATATATATATATATATACAATAGAGAGATAAACAAAAATTGCATCTTCCTCTTCCCTATTTAAGGTGACCACAGAATCACCAAGAACCACAGGGGCATAACTCTTATTTCTATAGCGGCTAAGGTTTATAATGCTCTGCTCATCGAATTTGAAATTGAGAAAATTCTGATAAAATAATCAGAACGGTTTTCGGAGAAATCGATCCACAATATCACAGATTCTAACAATCCATCGAATCATCAAAGGAGTCCAAGCAAAAATCTTGAGGCAACACTATATTGTTTGTAGATTTCTCTTAGGCATTTGATTTTATATACAGAGGGAAGATGGAACAATATTTCTAGCTTATGATCTCCTCAAATGGACAGTTACAGCCATAATGATGTTTTATAGAAACACGAAAGTCAAGCTTCACTTACCGGATGGAGATACAGACTTCTTTGACATTGTTGCCTGAGATCTCTAAGGGGATACATTAGCACTACATCTGTTTATAATCTGCGTAGACTACTTATTTCGAACGTCGATAAATCTAATAAAGAAAATGGGTTTACACTAAAAAAAGGCAAGAAGCAGACAATATCCCGCGGAAACTATAACGAACGTAGACTATGCAGATGACATAGCGCTTCTTGCAAATACACTAACCCAAGCCGAATCCCTGCTGCATAGCCTGGAGCAGGTAGTAGGAGGTATTGGACTCCACATGAACGCAAACAAAACGGCGTATATGTTTCAGTCGAGAAAGAGCCATCTCCACTCTAAACGGCGGTCCCCTGAAACTAGTAGACAAGTTCAGGTACCTCGGCAGCAGCGTCTCATCCACAGAAAGTGATATCAATATGCGCTTAGTGAAGGCATGGACTGCTATCGATTAGCTATTGATCATATGGAAGTTTGATCTATCCGATAAAATAAACGGGATTTCTTCCAAACAGCGTTTATGTTAATAATACTGTACGAATGCACACCATGGACCCTGACAAAACGTATTGAAAAAAAAAGCTAGACAGACTGCTCAAGAATGCTATGAGCTATGCTGAACAAATCCTAGAAACAACAACCCACGAAATAACAGCTGTACGACCACCTACCTCTCATCTCTAAAACCAGTAAGACGAACAAAACATGTGGGAAAGTGCTGGAGAAGCAAGGACGAATCCATTAGTGACGTTCTCCTTTGGACCCTTTCACATGGACGTGCCAGTGTTGGCCGCCTAACAACAGCTCTACGTAGACACAGGATGTACTCTGGATGACTTGCCAGGAGCGATGGATGATAGAGATGGATGAGGGGAGAGAGAGAGAGAGAGAGAGAGAGTCAGAGAAATCCGTGCAAGCAGAGTGACTCGATAATGATGTAGTGACTATAATTCATCAATGTTACCCGGGCTTATATTTTGAGCCTAATTTTCTATATTCATAATTTAGAATATATGAAGAATTTTTGCATTAAACTACATTTCTTCTAAAAACAGTTCAACAAATCCATGTACCTGTGTATGATTGCACAGTTGATACTTGACGATGGTTCATTCTACAAAAACCCAAACGATATTTTCACCTAAGACTTATTCTGATATGATTTTTATTGTTTCAAAATAGACTTGAGAGAATAACACTTCGTTAGAGTATAAAACTTATTTACCATCGTGAACTTTTGAAGTTGATATTTTTGTTTCTTCTGTAGTCTGAGATTGCCAGGCTGCTACTGACTGGTGGTGAGTATTTGGTCTCTTTATACTCCTTTGGTTTTGGTAGTAAAAAAGAAAAAGTTTTTTCAGGAAACCATGTTACTCGAGTGTTTTTTTGTTTTTCTATTTTCCTTTTGGTGACACACGTAGGTTTAGGATCGTTACGAGGTTAATACTGAAAGGAATTATAGATAAAACAAGCAAACAACAAAATAAATAATAAGAGGTTGAATTAAGCAATAATTCACAGAATATATTTTTATGTGAGAAAAATTTTTTGTATGGGTAGTGTACATAAATGCTTTTAGTATTATTCCTTAATTGCTTACGTGCATGTCACTCGTGAATTTCTTTGAGAATAAAAGTTAGTTATCGACGGGAAATTCGGGACAGATATTTTTGGCTCGGCATCTGGAGAATCTAAGGTCTGGGTCTGTCCTTTTTAACTACCGGACTGCTACTCTCCAATGGGGATTACTCTTTCGGCAGAGATTAGAGTGTACTAACAGGAGGTGTCCTGCTTATAAAATTAAGCTCCATTTGATGATTAGACTCCAGTTCTGGATAGTGTGGAGTGCCTTTTCCTTGCCATAACTGTGAAAAAAATTCTTAACAAACAACTACACAAAAATATAAATATAAAAGTATGATGAATGCGATTCCCTAACCTCTAAGCATAAAATAATAACTTGCAGTGAATAGCAGGTGTTCAGACCCACTAGCTATCGACGACAAAGGGAAAAGTTATTTTTGGAAATTATGACGCACGTGAGTCTTTTTCAATTCTTAGATTTGAAGAAAATTTTGGTTAGGGACTCTTAGTAAATGTTTGCCAGGGTTTATGTTTTAGGGCCGATATCATCAGTAATGAGTGTGTTGGCTCTGAAAGGTAGACGATGGCTTTAAAAAGATCTCTTTTGTCGGCACTAAATCCTTAAAGGCGAACATTTCAGACCATTTTTAAGAAGATAGAGGCATCCAAATGAAAAGTCATTTTCATGCCCGACAACACTGCAGCTCACACAGCTCGTGCAACTGTTGAATAGTTTGATAAATTAGGGTTTTAAAATGACAAGCTTATGGTGTGACCGCCATGTTCTCCAGATCTAAACCCCATTGAGAACCTGTGGAGCATAGTCAAGAGGTGTGTTTATGAGGATGACAAGTAATTTGTATTCAAAAATGAACGTTGAGTATCAATATTAGCTGTTTGTGAAGCCGTTATCCCGGAAGAAAATCTTAAATTAACTTCTGTTGACAGTAAGCTATTTTCAGTTATTTGAAGGAATTACTTTCATGCTTACTCCAATTTACCCAACCCGGCCGCTCGGGCAGGATATGACACAAGGTCAATTTTTAAGCGGAGTTTAATAGGTTTGAATTTAGAGTTTTCCTTCTCCTAGACCAGTTGCTTCACCAAAGCTGAAGAAAACAGTCTGTCCTACTATTTACCCATAGCTGGAGGGAGAATAATTGGATTCATACCTTTCCCAAGGGTATTAGTGCTATGTGAAATGCAATTAGCCTGTCTAGGATTTGAACTCTTGTCGCCGTGTCCATTTTCTACGACGATAACCATTACACCACGGGCACCTCATGCTTACTCGTTGCACCCAGTTTTCATTAGTATTTGTTGTAGGGTATTTATTTGAATGAATTATTAAGTCATTGTTTTTGTTTGGGGGGTCGTTTTTCTTTTTGTTAAATTCTTACATGCCTTCACACTGATTTTTAGATTGGTTTGGTTTGGTTTTATGGCATATTAACCATTGTAGGTTATTTAATGCCAAATCTATTTTATACATATAATAGTTCTCTTTCAAATAATTCAGTTTAACGTAATTACCGTTTAGTTCTATTTAACCCATTGATAGGACCCTATCAGGTGCTACTCCTCCGGCCTAGAGTGGACCTGGGAGCCATGGTAATGAAGAGGTACTCGGCATTCCCCAAAGCTCCAGCATTACTGCAAACTCACAATCAAATTGTTTAGTATCAAACTCAGAGCACTCGTTGGGGAGTCGTACCCCGCTGCAGAGAAGTAGTCGGTGTATTCTGCTGCACTAGCCGACTGGCCCATTCATTTTTATTGGTTTATTTCTTAATAAAAAGTGGATCAGTCCCCAGCCAAAAACTTTTTATATATTCAAGCATTAAGTCAATTTTATTTCATGTTTCGATCTTAGATTTAAGGATATTCCACATATATCAAGTATTTTGTGGTTGTTGTGTTTTGTGATATATCAACCCTTTTGCGTTATTTAATGCTAAATTCCGTTATATATATATATATATATATATATATATATATATATATATATATATTTGTAAGCGAATAGTGTGTAGGTAACTATTTTTAAACGAGTTAGAGCTTACTTATTTTCGCACAGCTGAATAGTTTTGCGTATAGCTATTTAACATTAGTAATTCTATCTATCAATTATTCCAATGTAATATTGATCAGTTGGTTTGTTTTCTTTGTTTAATAACAGATCAGCCTTCCGGGTTATTTTGTTCCAAAGACATCCTTGTAGAAGAACAGAAGTGATACTATTTAACCCATAGCTGGCTGATATAAGATATTGATTTGTACACAACAGTATGGTTTCAAATAACCAATGATAATAATCCTTAGTAAATGATTAAACAGTTCTATTTGACCCATAGATAGGACCCTAACAGGTACTATCACTCCGAGTCAGAATAGACCTGGCAGTCATATAAAAGAAGGAGTACTCCAGAGCTCCAGGACAGGAGCCTTACAATCAGATGCAGTTTCGTGTCATAACATGACACTCTTGGACGGTGAGTCTTGCAGAGATAAAGTCGGCGAATTCTACAGCCCCAGCTAAAAGAGCGGTAAAATTTTGAAACTTTCCTCCTAGCAAATTATAGCCTATATCTATTATTAAGAATTAATTATCATTTCTCAAAATTCTTCCAGTGAAAACTGAACATAGTTTTGATCCAGGACATAATTACTAAAATGTGAAAGCCCTGTTGGCGGGCTTTATGATGTTCCGACTGTATTTCTTACTGAGAATTTAGAACTCCTCTCACCTAAAAAGATGTTTTCTAGCTATGACACTAAACTGCATCTGATAAGGCTCCAGTGTTGGAGATCTGGAGAGAACCCATTCGTTGCAATAACTCCCAGGTTAAAGAAAATGTCAGGGTGTCAACTACACTGGAAATAGATCCGTTTAAAAATAATTCATATTCAATAAGGCCGTGTAAAAAACCTCTCAAGAAACAACAAAATATAAATATGACCGTACAATTAACGTGTTTCTCTAAATAAAGTAAAGTTAACGACTTTAGTCGAGGATGACCCGAAAGCTCCCTTTTCAATAGCTACAACACCGAGGTGAAGAGGAAGGCACTACTCCATTCCCAGGATTGATCCACTTTACCCTCGATCCTCACCTTATAATGCTGAATGTTAAGCAAGGCGGCATTAAGTACTATTTTTGGGTCTTTGGTGTGACTCGACTTGGGATTGAACCCCGGTCTCCCGGACCATTGGCGAAGACTCTACTCATTAGACCAAACTAGACATGAAATAACCCTAGACGTTGAAATGACATTAGAAACAATCAACAGAAATGTTGATAGTTGTTGTATAAAATTACAATCCCTTAAAATATTATAAATATCACCTTTTTATGTTTGTATTTTCCTAGCCCCTCCAAACAAACAGGATGCGACACCAGGTTATTTTTTAAGGGGAGTTTAACAGGTTTGATTTCAGAGTTTTCCTTCTCCTCGATCGGTTGCCATACCAAGGTTAAAGAGCACAGACTTCTCTACTGTTGTACCCGTAGCTGGGAGGGGAATATTTCGATTCACACCTTTCCCAGGGGAAACTATATTAAATGGAAACAGCCTCATCCAAGATTTGAACTCAGGTCGTTGTATCAATTTCCAATGACGATCGATGTTACACTATGGTGTTGCACAAAATGATTGTCCCAGAGTGGAGGAAATGATATTTAATATTTTATAGTCAAAGTAATGAAGATCTTTTTAAGAAACTGATCATGGTGATTTAAAATTTTACTGGATTCTATAATCTTGTTGGTGCTTTTCTGTTTTATAATGTTGTCAAGTTAAAGGTTTGCAGAAATTCTTCGACAAATTCTTAAATAAATATCTTTAAGTGCACGAATCATGATTATTGGAGATGTTACTTATATTTGGTAACGGTTTAGTGCTTTTAAGGATATGTAGGTTTGCTTTTTTTTTTGTTTTTTTTTTTTTTTGTTTAATGACATACAACCTACATGGGTTATTTACGGCCCAAGCCAATCCTTATAAACAAGCAGTAGTGGTGCAATTTAAGCCATAACTGGGAGTTCATACCTCTTCCAAGGGTATTAGTTCGAAAGTGAACGCAATTGAGTTGAAATTCGGTTACTACGATGTCGCAGTCAAACATGTTGGCCACTACCCCGCAAGGACTCACCGACAGGATATTTAGTCAAACTTCTACTTACCGACGTCCAATATTAGCATTAGTATATCCCAATATAATAGAGGAGTCCCCAAGACGAAGTGGTTAACTTGTTGGACTGCATCATCATAATAACTGCGTTCCAATTCCTGTCAGACTATTACATTCATTTTTGGAATAATACTTTTGAGAAAGGTATGAACCCCGTTAACCTCACAGTTATGTGTTAAATAGCACCACTAATTCTACTGAAATGGCTTTGGAACTAAATAGCCCACGAAAGTTGATATACCATTCAAAAAGAAACCGAAGCAAACCTATATAAGGATAAAATCGTTAATACAAGTAGCATATTGGTCGTGTGAGGTTGTATTTTATAGAGTATCAAACCTTGTGGGTTATTTAATGCCGTATTCTCTTTATGCCTTTATATTATATATATGATTTGTAAACAAATATTATAGTTTGTTGTAAAATTATTTTAAAACCAGCCAGAACTCATTTGTTTGCACAAAGTTAAGTGGTTTCAAGTACTGCTATCCAACACTAATAATTCTAACATTAATCATTTGTTTGCACACAGTCATATAGTTTCATGTATTGCTATTTATTGCTTATCCACAATTAAATGGTTTCAAGAATTACTGTTTAACACTCATAGTTTGATTTTCACACAGTTAAATGGTTTCAAGTATTGGTATTTAACATTAACAATTCTATTCAACCCATAGATGGAACTCTAACAGGTAGTACCACTCCAAGCCAGAGTAGAGCTGGGAGTAATGTCAATAAAGGGGTACTCTACATTCCTCAAAGCTCCAAAAATAGAGCCTCACCATCAGATGTAGTTTAGTGTCATATCCAGGGTACTCTTAGAGGGGGGGTCTTACCCCTCTGCACAGAAGCAGTCTATATTTACCAACCCCTCTGCACAGGCAAGATGTGACACAAGGTCAATTTTTTAAATGGAGTTTAACAGGTCTGAATTCAGAGTTTTATTTCTCTTAGACAGGTTGAAGAACCCAGTCTGCCCAACTATTTACCCATAGCTGGAAGGAGAATAATTGCATTCATACCTTTCCCCAAGGGTAATAGTGCTATGTGAAATGCAATCAGCCTTGTCCAGGAATTGAACTCACGTCACCATGTCCATTTCCTATGACAATAACCATTACACCACAGGCTTCTCTTTCTGCACAGATGCAGTCAGCATATTCTACTGCCCCAGCTGACTGAGCTAGCAAGTGACATCTCCAATAATTCTAATTCCATACACTCAGAGACATTTTTTAAAGAAAAAGACAAACTAAATCCAAATATATTTTCTATGAAGAATTGTTCATTTGAGTCTCCTAAAACAACTAAAAATTCAGAAAAGAAGGTTTCGTGAAATTAGCTCAATCAATGTGTATGAAAGTTAAGATGCTGAATATGATTAAAAAAAATCTGTGGAATAAAACTTTCAAATATAATCAAAATTATTCCTTTGTCTCATTGTTTTCCAGAGGTATTTTTATGCTTCGTTGATGTGTAATTTTGTAAAACGCACATTTTCTCTACTTTCTAATCTATAAGAAATAATAATTAATTCCTTGTAATATAGTTGCCAATTAGCTAATTATTGCATAAAACTAACAAATCTTATGTTTAAAATGTAAAAATGTTCTCAATAATTGCAGTAATTTAGGCCAACACATCTGCCTCCAGTCAAATACTCCATTTTCACAGTTGCCAGACCTTTACTTGATATAGCTATGATTTAGATTGGGACAGTACATATTCACCCAACTAATCTTCCACGGGCAGAATGTAACAGAAGGTCAATTTTAAAACAGATTTTGAATTCAGAGATTTCCTTCTCCAAGACTGGTTGCCTTAACAAAGCTAAAGAAGCTGACCTGTCATATTTACCAGTAGCTGAAGAGAAAACATATGAATTCATGACTATCTCAAAGGCATTAATAAGAAGTGAAAAGTAAACAGCCTTGTTCAGAATTTGAATTCAGGTTGTCGATTCCATTTCTTATGACGATAAGTTACGCTAAACACGCTTCATCATTTAAAAGTAGGCTCATCACTACTTAATTTTGGTGAGCGAGTTAAAACTGGTGCTCTAAACATGCATTTAAATGGTATAAATTGCAGAACTGATTTTTGGTCAAGATTTGAGTTCTATCTGTGGAAGACTCTTTTTGGATTTACCATAAAGGAAGTAATATAAAGAATCTATAAGAAACATTTTAGTAAAGAATATGAAGAACAGAAGAATTAAGCTTATTGTAATCAGACAATTCTGCAATAACTGCTTATTTTTATAGAACAATGGAAATCTGAGATTAATCATTCTTTTATAATGTTTTGATTGACTAAGTGTCAATGAATTCGAAATTCAAAGGCAGGGTTCCATATTTGGTATCCATATTTAGAAACGAGCAAGAGAAACTAAAATTAGTGATTGTTATTTCAGAACTTTGAAAGTTAGCTGAAAATTCATTTTGGTTTTTCTCTGATTAAAAAGCAAAAAATATTTGCATAATTTTTTGAACAGGAAATGAATTTTGTGATTTAAATAATCCCAAGTTACAATAAAAGATTGTTTTCTCTCAAGAAAATGCAAAATGAATTTCATTTGTTTTTACCCCGCTTTTGAGTTTGGCAAGATTTGAAAATGTATTGACAGATATGAAGGGGTGCTGAAAATTATTTATTTTGAGGGCATTTCAACTCATCTAAAATTATTATATGCCAAGAGGTTAGGGAATTACATTCATTGTATGTTCATGTTTACATTTTTGTGTAGTTGTTTCTTTAAAAGTTTTTTTTCACACAGTCCAATTGAATATGAAAATTTCATCCATAGATGGGACCCAAACAAGTACTACCACTCCAGGTCAGAGTGGACCAGAAACTAATGGTAATGAAGAGGTACTACAAAGACCCCAGATCTTCAGAACTGGATTTACAGTCAGGTGAGGCTGCAGAATACATTGACTGCCTCTTTGCAGAGGGGGGTGGGGGGTCTTACCTTCTCCAATGAGTGTCCTGGATATGACACTAAACAATCTGATGGTCAGGTTCCTGTAAGCTGGAACTTTGGAGAATGCTGATTACCCCTTCAGTGCCATGGCTCCCAGGTCCAATCTGGCCCAGAGTGGTAGCACTTGATAGAGTCCTATCTATGGGTCAAATATCACTAAACTGCATACTTATGCTAAATTGAATTATTTGAAATAGAACTGTTTTTGAGATTGAAAATGTACTTACGCAAAATTGAATTCTTTGAAATAGAACTGATTATTTGTATAAAAATGTATTTGGCATTAAATAACCTACAAAGGTTGATATGCTGTAGAACCCAACCAACCGACCAAAAACCAGAATTGGAGTCATATCATCAAATGTAATTTAGTATCACATACAGGACATTCTTTTTTAAAAGGTTCTTATCCATCTGCAAGGGATGCAATCAGCATATTCTAAGCCGCACCAGGAAGAAGTGGTAATAAAAAAATTCTTGGCTCAATCAAGAAAGAACTGACCAAGGGCCATCACACCTCATGTATAAAGTAAGTCATGAAATAAGTAGTTTGCCAAGTAACACATTGTCACTGACTTAATGTCCAGCTCTGCTGAAGGAATTTAATGTTCATAGTCCATAAAATAAAGGCACACACTGTCTCACCCCATTCACTTCTGCAGAAAATAGATTTGATAATATTTCTTGCTTTTTAATCCTACATCTGGTGATGAGGTATTAGTTCTAAAGAGTATGGTCAATTAGTTTCTTTTTGTTCTATTTCTCAAATTCTGCTTGCAGCTTCAGTAGCTTGAAGGTCTAGTTTAGAATAATGCCTCAAAATAGCTAGAATGCCAATGTTTGTAAAACAATACAAGATTGAAAAGAAAAGGTTCAGCTGGAAAATATTGATACTGACACAAAGTTTGATTAGTTACAAATCCTATAAAGTAAGTTTTAGATCAGAATAATAAAACTGAGATAAAAAATGTTGTTTTGTTTGTTTTTTTTTTCTCTTCAAAATTACAAATTTATTTTCCAGTGCTGTCATTATGTATTTACCAAAAACTTTCCACCCGAGTCTGACAGTAACATAAGGTCAATTTTTAAGTAGAGAAAAGCTGATTTGCTGAGTTTTCCTTCAAAACTCTAAGAACAACATTAAAGAACACAGTCTGCTCTACTATTTACTTATAGCTGCTGAGAAAGCTGATGAATTCATACCTTTCCCAAGGGCATTAGCATGAAGAGAAATACAAACAGCCTTCAGTCATATCAACCATTGTAGGTTATTAATGCCAAATTCATTTTTATACATATAAACAGTTCTATTTCAAACAACTCAGTTTAGTATAAGTATAGTTTTTGTTTAGTCAGAGTTAAATCTAAAAGCAGTTCTATTTCAAATAATTCAGTTTAGCAGAAGTAGACAGAGTGGACCTGGGAGCGATGGCAATGAAGAGGTACTCAGCATTTCCCAAAGCTCAAGCATTACTAGAACCTGACCATCAGATTGTTTAGTGTCATACCCAGGACACTCGTGTTACCCCTCAGCAGAGAAGCAATCAGTGTCTTCTACAGCACCAGCCAATTGAGCAAAGCCTTGTCTATGATTAGAACTTGGGTTGCTGAATCCATTTCCTAAAAATGCTAAACATGCAATACAGTCACTATTTAGCGATACACATTTTTCTAGATGTTTTATTTATTATTACATTCTATCCATGAAGAGAGGAGTCATTGTGGCGTAGTGGTTTAAGTGAACTCAGAGTAAGCAATTTTGAACTCCAATCAGGTTATTATGTTCACTTTCAGACAAATACCTTTTGGGAAAAGTATAAATGTTTTTATCCTACCATGTATAGGTTGAATAGTATGACAGCTATTCAACAAGTTTAGCTCTACTATTAAATAATCCATGAAGGTTGAAATGCCATTAAACAAAGAAACAGTTGGTTGTTGGTTGTTTAGGTTTTATGGCATATCAATCTTTGTAGGTCATTTAACGCCAAATTCATTTTCATGAAAATGGAAATATTTTAAACAATTCAGTTTAGGATAAGTACACAGTTTAAATGTAAGTAAAGTTTAATTGTGAAAAACATTTCTATTTCAAGCTATTCAGTTTAGTATAAGTACAGATTTTCTTAACACACAGTTAAATGTCAAAACAGTTCTATATTAAACAAATCAGTTTAGTGTAAGTACAGTTTCAATATCAAAAAACAGTTCCATTTCAAATAATTCATTTTAGCATAAGCATGCAGTTTAAATGTAAGTACAGTATAATTGTCAAAAACATTTCTATTCTAAGCTATTCAGTTTAGCATAAGTATGCCGTAAGTTCAATTTAACCCATAGATAGGGCCCTATCAAGTGCTACCACGCCGAGCCAGAGTGGACCTGGGAGCAATGGCAGTGAAGGGGTGCTCCACATTCCCCAAAGCCCCAGCATCATTGGAACCTCACTATCAGATTGTTTAGAGTCAAAATCAGGACACTCATTGGGGAGGGGTCTTACCTCTCTGCAGAGGTGCAGTTGGTGTATTCTACAGCCCCAGCTGACAGGGCAAACAAAGAAACCAAACTAAACGAAATTGGTAGGGTGTAAAGGGTGTGCAGCAAGTGTAAATTTCAGGCTGCTCACTGTTAGTACCATTTGATGGCTGCACTGCAATTTTATAGTGATAGAAAAAAACAACAAAATTTTATCGCTGATAACTCACTCTAACATAAGATTTATGATAAAGAATTTCAATTACTCAATGCCATCACACAGTAAACTGACACTAAATATGTTTGAATACGACTTTATATACAATATAATGTTCAAAGATGTTTCTATCTCTATTAATAATGATAAGAAACGTTACATATCAATCAATTCAAGTGGAGTAATGAGATAGTCTTTTGATGCGTAGATGAAATAAGCTTTGGAGTAAAGGTTTGTAAAAAAACAAAAAAGCTTTTGATATTCCCTAACAGAATATACTGGGTGTATATCAGAAATGCTGCCCATATCTTAAACTGTCTCCTCTGTGGTGAAAGTGATAATAGTAGCTCTATCGAGCAAATGTCTTGCTATTTTAAAAATGTTTTTTTCAGATATGATCATGGCTTGAACAGGTGCACACCATACGTACCTTTGCTGTAGAAAACATTTTTTTAAGGTTAGTGAATCTGTAATTACTACATAGAAAACTTTAATGCTGGAATGATGCTGTTCCAGATAGAAAATCAATACAGCTACAGGTTGAAAATCCTATCAATCCAATGTAATATGAAATGAGCTCAAAAAGCTCTTTGTGTAGCAATTAAAGATTCACCAGTCTTAAAAAATGTTTCAATAATAAATACATGGTGAGTACAGATTAAAACAATGCTTGTAATAGATCATATCTAAAAAAAAAAAAGACATTAGGTGGATGGAGCAACCATTACCACTCACCTAAATTCACTTGTACCACACAAGTGACATTTTAAAATGTGGGAGGTATTTCTTCCACACTCTGTATTTCCATAACTACCAAACTACATAAAACAATAAGGAGGCATTGCAGTATTTTTAATTTAAAAAAAACCTTTAAAAACCTTCTAAAAAGAGTTTTCTTTTTTTTCCACAAAACTTTTGATGACCTATGGTCAAAAATAGAAGAGAACTATAAAAAATAAGCTACATAAAAGTAATATTTCTATTTTTCTTATCACTTTGGTTTATATATATATATTTCATTAAGAAAAAACAACAAACTGGTCACATTAGGATTATAAATTTATTTCCATCCTGTTATTCCATTTTAAAAACACTCTTTACCAGGAAAATTTAAATGTTCACTCTTGAATAGTTTTCTTGTCCTGATGGAATTACTCCCAACTCCGGTTTAACTGGACCAAATAATACCTATATATATATATATATATGTGTGTGTGTGTGTGTGCGATTTGTAAGGGAATAGTTTGTAGGTAACTATATTTAAATGAAGTCAGTAGAACTCATTTGTTTGGACACAGTTAAATGGTTTCAAGTATTCTTATCTAACACCAATAATTCTATCTAATATTAATCATCTGTTTGCACACAGTTAAATGGTTTCAAGCATTACGACTTAACATTAATAATTCTATTTATTAAGTATTTTTATGTGATATAAATAATTAGTACAGAGCTATATATGGTTTCAAATAACTAACAATAATAATCCTAAGTAAATGATAAGTCAAATAGAACTATTCAAGTTCTATTTGACTTATAGATAGGACTCAAACAAGCACTACCAGTTCAGGTTGTAGGAAAGTCTTACCCTTTTTGCTGGAGATACAGTTGATGTATTTAAGCCTCACCAAAAAAGCAGGGGATCAAAAAGAATAATTATGAAGGACACATTTGTTGATAAACTGCTTTAAAAAATAAGATAGATGTCCATTAACATTACAATTGTATGAAATTGAAATATATGATGTGCAAACTTTTCTTTTCATAAAATTATTGACAGCAAAAACATTTTAAAAAGAATTACTTTCATTCTTTTTGCAAATTTATGGATTAACATCCATGTATAAAAAGTCAAGAGTTTACTCTGGGAGAAAAAACTGAGAACGATTATATAATTAAAGCATTTTTATTAATATTTTATTAATAGAATGTTTACTTTGTCAAGTGTCTCTTCAGAAAAATTGAATTTTACTGCTTGAAAAAAAAAAGTATTTAAAACTTTGTCTATTTGGCTTAAAATTTACATTTTATATTTTTACAAAGATGGAGGTGGTTGTTGCTGCTGCTGCTGTTGCTGCAAAGGGCGGCACTGACTTGCTGCTTGCAGCATCGCTTTGATTGCACGGGCTCTCATCTCTAGTTCCAAGATTTCCATCTGGGTCCTGGCAAGGATACGGGCGGGGACAACTTGCTCTTTTGCAGGGATGGCACCACTTGGGGTAGAGCCAGGTATTGCAGGGGTATGTGTGTTGGAGCAGGCAGTAATCATGTTAGTTGCTGCAACACCCAAAGACGCTGTCACACCAGCTTGAGTCAGGAGGGTGGGGGTAGAACAACGTCCACAAATACAGTAGCCACTCCCACTGCAGGCAAGTGGGCGGACACTGCTTGCGGCATTCCGCTGCTGTGTTTTTGGATGAAGATGATGGTGGTGGGTCTGTGATGAGGAGAGAATTGAGATGTTCTTCCCTTTCCGTGTTTGAGCAGGGGAGATGTTGAGGGGAAAGTCTGAGCAGTCCACCTCCAGGGTGTGTCGGTATGGTGGGAGAAGATGAGCTGAAATGTGTGGTCCTGATTGTAATTGCTCCGCCTCTGCTGGTAGGCTGATGACCGATGACTGGTCAGGTTGCTGCAGCCATTGTGAGCTGGCTGCATGGCTCTCAGGACAGCTGGTTGAAATACCAGTGCCCATTGTTTGAAGACTATATCCGGACACTTGGATGCTCAAAGAATGATTATCCTATTAAAAAAAGAGAAAGAAAAAGTTTACATTAAAAATGACATGCTACACATTGATGATATTTTTTTCAAGTGCCATCAAGCAGTTTTAAAAGTAAAGAAGTCAAAAGATAATTCTGAAGACAATTCTTGAATGAATCAATGTTTGAATAGTAAATACGAAATGTTCAGATGAAGAGAATAAAAGAAACATTAAAATATACAAACTTCACCATGACTTTTTAAAAAATTTTTTTTTTATTGAAGATTAATTTCATTTATACTTAGGTAAAGAGATGAAAATGAAGTGTATGTGGGGTATGGTAGGTATTTACTTCTCAATTTTCAGATTTTTGTGTGTTCAGTGTCTGCTAACAATGACATTTTTTTCTCAACAAGTTTCAGCTAACAAAAATTTGCTTGTTGATTCATAATTATATCAGAGTATGTTATTTTTAGTGTTCATAATAAAACAATACAGATTAATTAATAAAACACTAGAGAGTAAGAGTGGCTCAGAATTCTACTTTTACTGTTCAAGATTAAACTTACATTTATTTGAATAGAATCAATCCTAAATCATTGGCATATGTATATGAGTACAATCGTCATACCCAGTGTAGGTTATATGGTCTTGATATTTTATTAAAATTCATTAAATGTCCATACCATTAAGGTTTAATTGATTTCAACCTAAATTTGTGAAACTGTTAAGAGTCAAGGCTGGAAAAGTTTTTAATTGTAAAAGATCAAAATCCAACTGTTTTTTTTGTGGGTTCTGAACCTCACCGTCTATGTCTCACGATTCTCTTTGTGGAAAAAAGGGTTTCCATCTCACAGCAATTACCCACTCCTTTGGTAATGCTTCTGGGAGGCAGGTGGCTCTCTCCCTATCTATTTGTAGTTAGACCCTCTCTGTTATGGCCAAGTGTTATGCTGAGAGGGAACCATTTCATTTTAATGATTAGCTGTCCAATGATAGGTTATTTTATGCCTAGAGGCTAGGGAATTGCCTTCATTGCACACACACACACACACACACACACACACACACTGGTATATTAATAATATGCTCTATAAAACTAAGTAAGTACATGTATGTATGTATGTTTACAAACATATTTGGCTATCTTTGGATGAATCTGCATATCTATATATGAAGTTCTTAACTGATAATAAATACAATTCTCTCTCTCTCTCTCTCTCTCTCAATATATATATATATATATATATATATATGTGTGTGTGTGTGTGTGTGTGTGTGTGTGTGTGTGTGTGTGAGAGAGAGAGAGAGAGAGAGAGAGAGAGAGAGAGGGGGAGTGTGCATGTGTGTGTGTGTTCAAGTTAATATGCAGAAGTATGATAACAGCAAATAGGCAACAATCATCTCATTTTAACCATGAAACTCTAGGACTATTTTAAGATGTATGCTAAATTAGATGTCAATAACATCTCTTTATATAGAGTTGATTGAGTGATTTTAGTAGCATGACAACCCTTCTTGGGTTATTTCATAATTAGAGATTAGGGAATTAACTTCATTATACTTTCATAATTACATTTTTGGGGAGTTGATTCTTAAAGGCAGTTATTTTTTACACATGGTCCTATCAAATACAAATATTTTTTAAACAGATTTATTTGAACAATTAATGGGGCCCTAACAAGTATTTCCACTTTAGGTCAGAGTGAACATGAATATAACTAGTTTAGAGTTATACCCAGGATACCTCTTTCTTTCTTCAGGGGATACAGTTAGTATATTCTAAGATTTGTTGATTGGGCATTCTAAAAAAAAACGGGGGAAATAAAGCTAGAAAGCCAGTTTTATTTTTACATGGTGCCTTCAATAAGTTTCCAGACTTTTTTGTAAAGGCATTTAAAATTGTCGTAGACTCTTGAAAATTCACTATGTTATTTCTATACATCTTATGAGATGACTGACCAATTTTTATGATTTCAGCTTCAAATCAACAGCTACAGCAGCAATTGGAATACACCCTACTAAAGCCTGATTATCACAGCTGGTGAATTTCCAAATGCAATCTGGAGGTGAGGACACTTTAGAAGAACGATATGCAATAAACTGCTGTTTTAAACTTGGAAAAATGACACAGAAACGTATGGAATGCTTCAGACTGCTTTTGGATCATCTTGCATGAATTGAGCATCAGTTTTTGAGTGGCATAAGAGATTCAAGGAAGGCAGGGAGTCTGTGAGGGATGATGAGAGGTGTGGGAGGAGTAAGGAAGTCAATACACCAGAGTTGATTGGCCAAAGGGTTAGGCTTAGAGTTACTATGTTTTAAGGGAGTTCAGGAAGAGATTCCGTCGGAAGAGGCAAGCACTCTTCAAATCGGGTCAGTGGCATTTCCACTAGGACAATGCACCAGTCCACAACTTCATCCTTGTCACAGACTATTTGAGCAAGATGGGCATCAAGACAGTTCCTCAGCCTCCCTATAGTCGAGACCTTGCTCCCTGTGACTTTTGGTTATTCCCTAAGCTCAGAGGCTATCGTTATGAGACAACTGAGGAGATGAAAGAGTCTGTGACGAAAGTCATTGACACGCTCACACCAGAGGACTTCCATAGGGCCTTCCAGAAGTTGTTGGAATGGTACAAGTGCATTGCAGCCAAAGGAGATTATTTCGAAGGGGACTAGAGTTTCATGTGTGTACTATTAATAAAAGTGCCCATACGAAAAAAGTCTGGAAACTTATTTAATGATCCTCCTATATCTAGATTTACACTATATCTCTGAGTAAAAACCCTAAAATCAATAAATATTTCGCAAATCTGTTTTTAAATTATTTGTATTACCTCTTGCAGAGGGGTAAACCCCCTATAAAATGGGTATCTTGGGTGTGATGCTAAACTTCATCTGATGGTGAGGCTCCAGTTCTGGAAATTTGGGGAGTGTTGAGTATCCTTTCATTTCTTTAACTTACAAGTCACTTCTGACCCAGAGTAGTACCATATGTTAGGATTCCTACTATAGGTTAAATAGATCTGTTTTCATATCATTTGTCTTAAATAACTCTAAGCCTAAAATTCTTTAGAAATTACAAGAAAAATATAAATATACAATGGACATGATTCCTTAACATCTAGGCATAAAATAACCCTAGACATGTTAATATGTTGTAGAAATCAATCAATTAAACAATCATTTAAATGGGAATAACTATGTATAACTCAAATAAAAGTGACTGTACATCTTTTATTTCTAATAATGACTTACACTTTACATAAAATGGCTAAGTACAGCTTGGTAGCATTGAAAAAAAATTACTAATGGGAGCTTATAGTTCCTCAGATGGACAGTTTTACTTTGCTAATTCCTGAGGGATTCCTGCTTAATTTCCAAGTCTAAATCCTAGATAACAAGCTTATTAAATCTTGTCCTCAAAGTCCATTTTCATTACTGCTGATGAGATCCATCAATCAAAATTTCATCTACTCTTATTTTTAAATGAAATCGTAGTTTTTCTAAGATAATCTAAAAGCTTACTTAGAAAAAAAAAATGGGGATAAGCATCTAAAAGCTAATCCAAGATTAACCATAAAGAGAAAAATAGCAGATTATAAAGTAATGACAAACAAAAACCAAGACAAAAATACAAAAATAAACAAGATGTGAAAGTGAATAATTGATAAAGATAGGATAGTTGTAGGAAAATATAATGGAATGTAAAAGTTATCTTTAATGGACCTTTTAGTGTACATATGTCTTGTAACAGTTTTGACAATTTTAATAAGATTTTGAAGGTGACAGGAAATAATATAAAAATAGAATATGTAAGAAAATTTTAAAATCAAGAAGGAAAAAACAAGTCAAAAAATCAATATCCCGTTTTTTATGGTTAAAATGATCAAATTATAAAAAGGGAAGTTGCTTTTATTTAAAAAAGAACATAAATCTGAATTTAATTTCTTTAACTAAGTTTAACCTTTTGAACCAATTGATATTTCAGGAAGAATGCTATTTTACAAGGACGAGTTAAAAATTTTGCAATATATTGGTAGATGGAAGCCGTTCAAAGCATGTGAATTAACTGGTATCATAGTAGTCAGTGCACTGACACATAGTGCATTACTTTAGTTAGACTGTGATTTGAAAGCTGCACAGATGAGCATGCAATGTAATGAAACTTGGCCATAACACTATGGAAGCAAATAAAAACAATTGTTGTGCAAAAAGTGAAGGTATAGTTGATCACAGTCCAGAAACCAGATGGTTCAAGAAATTTCACTCAGGTTACCAGAACCTTGACAACCAGACAAGTTCAGAGAGACCTAAAACTGAGGATTCCAAGGTCATGCACCAAGCAAATTCAGTGAGTAGCATTCAAAAAGTATCAGGTAAGCTCGGCATCTCAGTCCAATAGGGTTTGTTACCTTCAAGACCTTAGGAAAAGCATTTAGAGCTGTCAAATTGTCAACAAGATATTGCAAAACTTTTAACTCATCTTAATACAAGATATTATAAGCCTGATATTTTGGAGATCATGTCAGATAATAAAAGGTTTGATATTGCAAACATTCATAGTTTTTCTTTTTTGGGGATTTCTTCACCTTGGAGTAAAGAATGCATTTTACAGTCAATTTTTTTAAATCAATATTTTGAACTCAGGAACTGAGTCCAAGGGATTAAGGATTTAAAGATAAAATAATTTCTTATGGTGAATATAAATTCAATTCAACAAAACAAATTCTGCAGACGAGAAATAAAACAGAGTATAAACCATACATATATTAGGACTCACATTCAAAATTCACACAAATATATAACATCATAGTTGAATAGTACTATTTTTTAAGCAAGAATTTATCCATCCCAGATTGTTGATCCTGACAAACCAATAATACTACATAATTATTTTATATCTCCAGCTTGAAAAATTACCTATAAATCTAATGATTATTGTTTGATTAGATAATTATTTGTGTTTAACACACACTTAAGTATGACATTTACCTTTAACTTTGAACAAGAACATTTTGGAAAAAAGTTCTCAAGTATAATATGCAGGGACATTTTAGAATATGTAGCAACTAAATTTAACATAAATTTAGCATTTGTACAACTTGTTATCAGTTTGTACTGACTAAAAAAAGGATTTATATAGTTTACACTATGTTTTCAAACACAAAATTTACATGATATATAGGACAAACACAGAGATTTTTATACAAAAATGTAACAGCTCGCCGTGAAAATAAGTAGATATCAGGAGAAATAAAATTATACACAAATGCACATTCCAGTGTATATTTCTCTGTAAAAGCATAAAACATATAAGTTTGAACTATAGATATAACTTACTTTCAATCATTCTGTCCTGAAGGCATGAGACCAGAAAAAAAAAAGATCTACATAACTCTTGTGTATAATATTTACCCCCAACTTGTTGGAGGAAAAATCATGTCTGATACAGAAAAAATTACTTAAGTTATTACTTTAGTCAATTTGTTAATTCTTTTTTTTCCAAGTTTTTAAATCTTAATTCTTTTCCTGTAATGAACAAAAGTTGATCTATTTTATTTTATGTTTTGGATTGAAAAAGTATGTATACCATATTGTATGAAACAGTTTAATCATTTACAGAAGACAGACAAACCCCAATTATTGATATAAATGGGAATGATAACTTAGATCTGTATGTATTGACCCAATCCTTTTGCCACAGGTAGGATGTGACAAGACCAATTTTTAAGAAGAATACTGCCTATTTGCTTTTTGAGTTTTCCTAGTCTGGTTGACTTATGAAGTATAGAGAACCCAATCGGTGCTACTATTTACCCGTAACTTAGGGTTGGGTGGGGGGTAAAGATTCCTATCTTTATCCAGAGGATCAGTGCAAAGTGAAATGTTTTTAAACCAATAATATCAAATAATGTTGGCTATTTGCACTTACTATGACTATAAACACAACAATACAGTATTTTTAGTTTTTATATCCTGAGAAACAAAAGAAATATAAAAACTGACTGCTGGCTATGAAATTTTCAGCTAGTTTGTTTTTTGTTTGTTTGGGTTTTATGGCCTATCAATCTTTGTAGGTTATTTAATGCCAAATCCATTTTTATACAAATAAACAATTTTCTTTCAAACAATTTCATTTAGCATAAGTACACAGTTTAATTGTCAAAACATTTCTATTTCAAGCTATTCAGTTTAGTCAAACAGTTCTATTTCAAACAATTCAGTTTAGCATAAGTAAGCAGTTTAAATGTTAAAACAGTCCTATTTCAAGCAATTCAGTTTAGCATAAGTACACAGTTTAGTTCTATTTGGCCCATAGATAGGACCCTATCAGGTGCTAACACTCCGGGCCAGAGTGGACCTGGGAATGATTGTAATGAAGGGGTACTCTGCATTCCTTAAAGCCCCAGTATTACAGGAACCTGCCCATCAGATTGTTTAGTGTCATATCCAGGACACTTGTTGATAGGGGGTCTTACCCCTCTGCAGAGAAGCAGTCGGTGTATTCTACAGCCCCAGCGGACTGGGCAATTTTCAGCTAAATATCCACTTTAGTTACTTAAACAAAAAGATAAAGATTTGGTTTAATTGACAAACAGATTAAGAGTTCAGTTTAGTATTATGCTTACATTATAAATGATGAAGGAAATTGCATAATGGATATTGTTATAGGAAATGGATATGCCAACCAGAATTCAAATTCTTGACCAGGCTGACTGTATTTTCTTTTGCATTAATGCCCTTATGAAAGACATAAATCCATTTTTTCTCCATTAAACTATCGGGCAGATGGAGTTCTTTAGTCTTAGTATAGATATCCATATAGGAAAAGGAAATGTCTAGATTCAAGCCAGCAGTACTCTGCTTAAAAATTGACCTTGTCATATCCTGTCCATGATGG
Organism: Sepioteuthis lessoniana; assembly: GCA_963585895.1. Classification (NCBI taxonomy): domain Eukaryota; kingdom Metazoa; phylum Mollusca; class Cephalopoda; order Myopsida; family Loliginidae; genus Sepioteuthis; species Sepioteuthis lessoniana. The sequence continues at coordinate 94,880 of CAUZXS010001947.1, forward strand.
GGGAGTTGGATAAGTATATAAATTATAAATTCAACCAGTCGCTAAAATCTCAAGGTTTAGAATTTTCAGACCCTAAAATGCTAAAAAGGAATGCTCTAAGGTTCCTTTCCAATATAATAATAGAAGTAGATGCACTTAAAAATGACAGAGCCAAGATGTCTTTTGCTCTTGTCTCATTTACAGAAACCTGACAAGACAAACAAGACAGACCAAGCATGTAAACTAATTGAAATCTTATGCTTTTAGAAATAATTTAGATTAGATCTATTTTCTCAATGGTACAAAGTAAGGATGCTAAATGCAGGACTTAGATACTATAGTTATTCATGGAACACACACTATTTTTAAATATTTTTAAACAGAAAAGTTAGCGGTGCATATCATACACAAGAATTAAATATCAACTTTTTATCTAGCTACATGCATCATCATATTCAGGAAGATATAACCAAACATAAGTTATATCTATGATCCAAACTAACTAATAGGAAATAAACACTTCTGTTTTATGTGAACAAAGATAAATAGCCACTGGAATGTGTTTTTGTTTATAGTTTTGTTTCTCCTTATGTGAGCTTATTTTTGCCATAAGCTTTTTGCATTTTTGTGTGAACATGTCCATGTGTTTGCTCTAAAAGCTGCATAAATGTTTTTTTTCAAAACATAAACTGTGTACATTTTTATTTTTAGTCGATACAGATCAGATAAAAAATTGAACAAATGTAAAATTTACCAGCTACAAATGCTAAAATTTCAATGCATATTTGATACAAAATAGGTTGTTTTCAGAATTTCATAGCCAAACTTTACGGGTGCTTATTATACTCAAGTGCATGTTATACATGAATAATAAGAATCATCATGAATGGAAATGTTACTAATGTTGGCTTGTATGCCTATATTGAAAACACCAGAAGTTGGACCACTTTGTAAGTAGGAGGGACCCCTGTCTTTGATAAAATTCAATGTGTTTAGCTCTCTATATTTTAAGAAAGAGAACTGATAAAAACAAAATTCTATTTTCTAATGCTTATATCAATTACTTTTTATTTCAAAATAACTGGTTTTAAATGAACCACAGACTTAATATAATACCCTATAGGTAGAGTTTAAAATATGCTGACTGAATTCCCTGCAGAGAAGTATGATTCCTTCCTAACGAAAAAGGAGTTTCCTGAGTATGACACTAAATTGTATATAGTGGTGATGCTCCAGTTCTGGCAAGGAGTAGTAGTATCTATTAGGGTCCTATCTTTGGTTTGGTTTAGTCGGGTTTTATGGCATATCAACCTTTGTAGGTTATTTAATACCAAATCCTGTTTTTACATGTATATTAATATATGATTTGTAGATAGACACAGATAAATGATCAAACAGTTCTATTTCTAAGAATTCAATTTAGCATGAGTCATTTGTTTGCAGACAGTTTATATGTCAAGCACTTCTATTTGACCAATAGATAGGACCCTATTAGGTGCTACCACTCTGGGTCAGAGTGGACCAAGGAACAATGGCAGTGAAGGGATACTCCACATTCCTCAAAACTATAAGACTGTAGTCTCACCATCAGATTGTTTAATGTCATATCAAGACACTCACTGCAGGAATCTTACCCCTTGGCAGACATGCAGTAGGTGTATTCTACAGCCCCAATAGCTAACAGAGCTACCTACATTTGTGTCAAAGAGATCTGTTAATTACGTATATGTATTCGAAAGGAATACTTGATATCATATAACTGAGTGCAAAAAGCTTTAAAGAAACTACACAAAAAATGTAAATAAAAATGTACAATGTATACAATTCCTTAACTTTTAGGCATAAAAATCACTCGATGGGCTGACATACAATTAAATTCAATCAATTAATCAACTACATATAAGGAGATGCTATTGATACCTAATTTAATATGCATCTTTGAATAACGTCCTAGAGTTTTAAGGTTAAAATGAGATGATTGGATTCGCTGCTGACTTACTTCTGCATATCAACTTATATATATATATATATATATATATATATATATATATATATATATATATATATATAGAGAGAGAGAGAGAGAGAGAGAGAGAGGAGTATTTATAATCATTTAAAAACTTCATATATAAGTATGCATATTTATCTAGAGATAGCCACATATTTGTACACATACATGCATATACTTACATAGTTATAGAGATGATTATATATATATATATATATAGATGCATAGATAATGCAATTTCATATATTTATTTCATTTTCCACCAACAGAAACTAACAAAGAGAAGAGTTGCATATGCATATATTTGCTTCATTGTGCATATGTACTTAACTGTCTATACTCGTTGGCTTCAACTGATATATATCTTGAAATATCTGTTTGGATGCACAGGTCTCTAATAGTGTGTTAGTATCGTTCTGTGTACACATGGATTGTATACACAAAATGAGACTAATGCATGCATTACCGTTGTGTTTGTGTGTACGTTAAGACTGTTGCCCTCTTTAATAAAACTGATCTTTGCTGTCGGGTTGCCAAGCACATTCACATAAGCTAATAAATACAGGATTGATTCAACTTCAAAGCAATGTCCATCCTTCCACGCGCACAAACATTCCTGGAGCCATTCTTGTCATATTGTATCTAATATCATTTTGAAACAGATGCAATACAAGTTATATAAGATCTTGCTAGCAGCCAGCTTACAACCCCGTGTTGTTAAAAATGTGCTTCAGATAACTAGTAGAATGGTTATTTATTGATCAAGTCATTATCTTTGTACTTGTTTCTTCCTAGACAGATACTAATGATAAGGCTTCATCAAATTTACCATACAACAAGAAATCTAAAAAGCAAATGAAAACAAATATTTTCCTTTTGTCTATTGTGGATTGAATGTAGCTAGAGTGAGTCAAAGTTTTACAATATTTTGGGATGTGCTCATTTAGGACATGTACATCACGTGACTAAAGCAATTCAAGTCATAGACAGTACCCACTGTGGTTAGTAGTATCAGGGTAGATGATGGGCAGACATATTGTGCATTTCTTCACTTTGTGTTAGATTCAAAAGCTACACAAATGAATGAGCAACATCCTAATTTGAGAACTTATGCTTTATAAGTTTATAACTGAATCATAACGCTGACGAAATAATCAAAAATGCTTATCGCACAAAAGGTGAAGGTACGGCGGATCACAGTGCAGTAGCCAGATGGTTCAAAACATTTTACTCAGATTGCCAGAACCTTGACAATCAAGCAATGGCAGGTGTACTGACAAACATGGATTCCAAGGCTTTTTTCCAAGCTATAGCAGCAAATCCAGCTCGTAGCACTTGGAGAATATCAAGTGAACTTGGCATCTCACAGTCCACTTTTGGTTTATTATCTACATGACCTCAGCAAAAGCATCTAGTGCTGCTGAATTGTGCCTGATGCAACCAAAATATTGCAAAACTTTAGACTCACTCTTGTAACTGGCAGAATGATTACTTACTGATCAAGTTATAATCTTTGTACTCTTTCCCTCCTAGACAGATATTAATGATAAGGCTTCATCAAATTTACTTTACAAATAAAAATTAAAAAAAAATCTCTTTCATTTGCCTATTGTAGATTGAATGTTAGTATGTTGATTGTAAAGGGGGGGGCGAAATGAGTATTTTGAGTTTCAAGGTTAATATTTTTTAATGGAAGGTTGTAGAAACAAATTATGAAACAAAATAGCAATGTATACCAAAGAGAATTTAGTCAAATGCATTATTTGTAGAAATATCTTGATAAATAACCTCTTATGCCTTTTTACGCAAATTTTTAAAAACTGAATAGGATATGTTTGATCACAAGAAAGTGTAAAGTTTTCAGACTTTGCATTTAAGTCAGAGAAAAATCTCTTGATGTAGTATACAGCACTAGTGGAATAACCCATCAAAATGGGTATGTATTTATCCAACCTCTCTGCCATGAGCAGGATGTGACACAAGGTCAATTTTTAAGTGAAATACAATTGGTCTGGATAAAGAGTTTTCCTTCTTCTGGACTGGTTGCCTAACCAAGGACCCGGTCAGCATTACAATTTACTCATAGTAGGACAGAAATGAATTGAATCATTCCTTACCCAACAGCATTAGTGAACAGTGAAATGCAATCAGCTTTGTTCAGGATTTGAATTCAGATCACCAATTCCATTTCCTATGACAATAACAACTATACTAAGAGTACCTCCAAAATTAAATCTATAGCATTACTTTCTTATGATCAATTAATAGATTAATAACAACAATACTACACAAAGCATTTGTAGATTCAATGACGTATCACACACAACAACATTAAATACAATGATTTTAGGTGCCCAATAATGATTAACACCTTTACTTTAAAGGACGTTTTGGAAAAAAATTACTGAATTTTCTTCAAGTCCCTCTCTCTCTCTCTCACTACATATATATATATATACATACACACACACACACATGTATATACATCAGTGCATCAACAGTCATCATCATCATCATGTCGTGCTGGTAGCACAGATATCCCTGACCCTTTCTCGCCACTTTTCCCAATTGTTCATCCCCTCAGGCAGGTCTTCTGGACAACATCCCGTATCCTCACATAGTTGCTGAATGTATGTTCGTGATGGTCGTCCTGCTTTTGCACGGCCATGTGTGGGAGTCCATAAGAGTACATCACTTATGAGTTCGTCCCTACTTAACAGTACCATTCATAAATAAGGACACTCAACAATTTGGTTTGGTTTAGTTTGCTTTCTTTCTTTAATGGCATGTTTAATAATATTTATGAATTATTTAATGCCCAACCCATCCTTGTAGAAAGATAGAAGTGAAACTATTTAACCCATAGCTGGAGGGGGTGAATAAAGAGATTAATACCTTTCCCAAGGGTATTAATCTCAAAGTGAACATAATAACATGACTAATGTTCAAACTTGCTTATTACAATGTCACAGTCCAACATTTTAGCCATTATGCCATGCCCACCACCACAGTTTTGTTATAAAAAGTTTTTTCTAAACCAAAGAAACCAGGATTTTATCATTTTTTATAGAACATCATACAATCAATGTGGATATTATAAGACATCAATTATAACCAAAATCAACAGCATTAAAACTCGGTAGCAAAAAAAAAAATATAGCACGAATATATATATATATATATATATAAAAGGTGTACTTATTTTTGTACTGCTGAATATTGATATTTTTGGTTACAGAGTTCAAAATTTTTTGGGGCTTTGAAGAAACTTTTTGGTTTTTATAATAAAAATTATGCATCAAACAGGTAAGTTATCTATAGAAGATAAACTTATACATATATAAAAAAACATTATATGCCATATGTTTGGATGTATGTATTAACCCAACATGTAACATAAAGTCAATTTTTAAGTAGAGTACGAGTGGTTAGAATTCTGAGTTTACCTTCTCTTAGACTGATTGCCTAAGCAAGGCTAGAGAACCTAGTCTACTCTATGATTTACCTATTTACACAAAATTGGAGGGAGGGAAAGATAGTTTCATGCCTTTCTCAAGGGTTTTAATGTGAAGTGAAACACAAACAGCTTTCCCCAGGTCATGATTCCATTTCTTCAGATAATAATCAGGATACTAAAAGTGCCTCCGTGTATATATCTAACCCAATAGGTACATGACTTATTTATGGGGGATACTGTATATAAAGTATATTTAGCATTCTTTCTACAAGGCAAGTTTCAAAAAAAGGTTCCTTTGATTAGATTTTCTTGTCTAAATTTCTGACATGTGCAACAGGACACAGGGCACAATGGATAAAGTGTTTGGTTGAAAAGAGCTTCTTAGTGAAATCATCAGGAGATTGTAGGTTCAATCCCAACTACAGGTACGAATAACCAGGAATACTTTCAGTAGCTTATCACTTGTACCTAGTCATGGTTAATGGAATTAGAACTATCTACCCCCATGGATCAAATAAAGGGTTCAGTTGGAGGTTCTCTGTAGGCTCCTAGTTTGATGTAAAACATCTGAAGAAGGCTGAAGCACATATCGGCCAAAACATTGTGAGTATAAAAATAAAGATGAAGACAATAGTCTGAATATTTTAAATGATAAAAGAAAATTTCTTTCTTTTCGATTTTTTCACATTTGGTTCAATTTCATATCAAGATTATCAGAAATTTTGTAAGATAGCAAGAAAAAAATTGATAAAAACTGTTTAAAAAACATTGATGAACTTTTTAATCTAATATATGTTTGTGTGTGTATAATTTTTTTGCATCACTAGAATATTCCATTATAAAGATATGGGTAAAGTGAGTCAAGAGAATGTTTGTACATTACTATAAAGCATATTTGTCGTCATTCAAAGTGAACAATTATGTTATCATTATCACAAAAAAAGTGTTTATAAAGAACTCTAACAATGAATATATCATTTAGTTTCTCAAAAAATCATCACAGAAATTCAAATATATCCATGATTTTTTATCCATTGGAAATAAAAATTTTATATATAATATCTACACAATTAACACAGGGTATTAAAATTTATGTTAGTTGGTTGGTTAGATTTCATGGCATATCAACCCTTGATGTTTATTTAAAGCCAAATCCTGTTTATATATATTATATGTATGATTTATAAGTAAATAATTTGTAAGAAGTATTATTTTTAAATGAGTCAGAGCTCATTTGTTTGCACACAGTTAAATGGTTCCAAGTATTGCCATTTATTGTTTTGCCCACAGTTAAATGGTTTCAAGTTTTGCTATTTAACAATTCTATTTAATATTAATGATTTGTTTGCACACAGTTAAATGGTTTCAATTGCCATTGGCGTAATGAGTAAAGTGTTTGCCAATGGTTTGGAAGACTGGGTTTTAAAAAAAAATGGTACCTGATACCTCCTTTCTTAAACACTCAGCATTATAAGGTAAGGATCAAGTGTAAAGTGGAGCAATCCAGGGAATGGAATAATGCTCTTGCCAACACCTTGATGTAGTAGCTATTGAAAAGGAAACCTTTGGGTCACCCTTGACTAAGTTCGCCAACTTTACTTACTAATTATTTTATCTAATAGTAATCATTTGCTTGCATACAGCTAAATGGTTTCAGGTATTGCTATTTATTTATTGTTTGCCCACATGGTTTCAATATTGTTATTTAACAATTCTATTTAATATTAATTATTTGTTTGCACTCAGCTAAATGGTTTCAAGTATTGTTATTAAACACTAACAATTCAATTTAATAATAATCCCTGGCAAAAATTGAACAGTTCTATTTGACCCAGAGATGGGACTCTAACAGGTACTACAACTCAGGATCAGAGTGTACTCGAGAGTAATGGTAATGAAAAGGTACTCCACATCCCCTTTACTCCAAAAGGGGAGCCTCACCATCAGAAGGTGATTAATGTAATACCTGAGACATTAAAATTGATGTAAACAATCTTATGCTGGGAAGAGCAATGAATACCACTTATTTGGCAACATCAACAATTGGTATCTACATATCATGAACATTTCTATTATGTAAGTATGCATAATTGGAACAAAAAATGGCACATCATAGTGAGATCTTTATTAGAGCAATACTTAAAATACTTTTAGAGAATAAAGCAACTTCTAGTTCAATTTGCAACTAAATGATTTTATCTGGCTTGTGTGTACATCAAATGTCTTTTTATCATCCAAATGCTTGTATGACAGTGATAATAAAGAAAAGATAATCAGATTCTCTCATTCCTTCCTAAATAAAAGCATCAGTATAATCAGTGACTACAGTTTGTATTTACCAAACACTTCCACTACAGTCATGATGTGACACAAGGTCACCTTTTATCTGGAGTAATTCTGATTTGAATTCAGAGTTTTCTTGCTCCTAGACTAGTCACCTAACCAAGGCAAAAGAACCTCTTGAGCCCAACTGTTTACCCATAGCTGGGGGAAGAACACGTGGATTCATATTTTTCCCAATTTTTTCAATAGCACAAAGTGAAATGCAAACATCCTCATCCAGGGTTTGAACACAGATCGCCAATTCCATCTTCCACAGTGAAGCACACCTATCAAGACCTGCTGTTTTTATAGGAACCTAATAAGTTCATGAGGAAGTCCTCATGGAGTGGTAACTAATGTGCTTGATTGTGACATCATAGAAAGCAAGTTCAAACTCCAGTCAAATAATTATGTTCACTTTCAGACGAATACCCTTGGGGAAGGTATGGACTGTATCATCCCCCAGATACAAGTTAAATAGTATCACTGTTGTTCTTATATAAGGAAAGGCTTGGCATTAAATAACCGATGAAAGTTGTCTGCTATTACACAAGGAAACTAAACTAAATCAATAGGTTCATGACTTGTTTTAACTGAAGAAGAAAGTGTTTAATATACACACATTTTATATCAATTTTATTTAATTAAGTCCAGTATAAGTTTCTGTTATAATATATAATTTTCTAACTACCGCTTCATACTGGAATTGCACAGATTATAGAGCTGTCAGTGAATAGCTGTGGCCATATGTTAATTAGATAAGAAAAACATAGTCAAACCCAAGATAAAAAAAAAGTCAGGTTATAAGCAATTGCTCTTGTATGCATTTGCCAGACTTGGATAGAGAAGTGCACCAGACTCTCATTACATTGATTTCAAGAGGCCTATACTTTATTAGGAGCAACATTCTTCTCAAGCATTTCTGTCTCATAAAATATCTTCCCTGCCCTGAATCACATGTCAACTGTCAATTGCATTAGAGCGGCTGAACACCACAAAATATTTATATCCCATCATGTTCAGGAGTCCCATTTAATATTAGAGGCTATACCATTTGTCTTGGGTTTCATCATTAAAAATAAAAGGGATGAGACACAAGGCTGAAATTGGATCTGTAGATCCTTCTTTACATGTGGACATCAACATGAAAATGTACAAATCCTACTTTCTCTCTCTCTCTCTCTCTCTCTCTCTATATATATATATATATATATATATATACAGAAAGAGAGTTTAAAAGTTGTAGCATTTTGAGAGTAGGTGATATCTGGGATATTTCATATATAGGCAGTGTCTACATATATAAGGAGAGAGAGAGAGAGACAGTTGTTATTAATATGTTTAAAAGTTGTAGTATATCAAAAGTGGTTGATATCTCAGATAGATCATATAAGCAGTGCATATATATTATATATAAAGAGAGTAAGAAAGACTACTGTGTTAAAAGGTCAAAGTATATTGAGTGTGGGTAAAATCTGGAATAATCCATATATAAGCAGTGCCTATATATATATATATATATATATATAAAATGAAGAGAAAAAAAGTGTTATCATTATAGTGTTTAAAGGTTGTAGTATATTGAGAGTGATTAGGTTTCTTTGTTTAATGGCATATGAAATTTTGTGGGTTATTAAGCCAAAGCCATCTTTGTAGAAGAACAGCAATGATACAATTCAACCCATAGCTAGGGAGATAAGGGAGTTCAATCCCAAGTGGATTAGCCCAAAAGTGAACATAGAAACATGACTAGACTTTGAACTTGTCTACAAACCAGCATTTTAGCCATTATACCACAGGGACACCCCTATATTGAGAGTGGTATATATATATATATATATATATATATATATATATATATATATAGAGAGAGAGAGAGAGAGAGAGATCATTATTGTGTTTAATGGCTGATATTTGGGATAGACCAGATATATATATATATACACACACACAGAAATAATGGGTCTATGACAAAAATATAAGTGTAAAGAAGAGGGAAAAATTGAAAACAATAAATGAAGAATGGATAAAATATTCACCCAAATGGGTAAAAAAATGAATGAATAAAAATAAAATGCAGAGAAAAGCTAAAAGATCTGAAAAGACAAAAAACCGAAATAAATTAAATAATAGAAAGTGGATGGTTATGAAGATAGTAAACAAGGCAAATAATACAGAAATCTATACAGTGGTAGTAGTGATAGGAGGTTTGGTGAAGAAGTGAAACAGAGAGAGGCAAGAAAATGGCTGCCTATGTCAAAGGGCAGTAATGAGAATTGTCAGATCTGTTGGACATGTTTAATAGTTTTTGTTAAAGAGGGCAGTAAAGGGCAAATGGGGTTAGATTATGGGTTAGAGGCAGGAAAATGCTGTTAAGGAATAGGAGTAGACAGAAGAGAACTACAAAACTAGAGAACAGTGATGACAAAAAGAAAAAAAAAAGAGTGTGAGTCAAACTATGAGGAAAAGAGAAGGAGAGGCAGTGAGTAAAACTTAGAAGTGATTGAGAACTCCACTCAACCCTACTTCCAGAGAGTGGGGAGTTAGAGAAATGTAATTGAGCAATAAATAAGAAGAGAGATAATTGGATAAAGGAAAAAAAATAGAAAAGAAGTGAAGATAAATATCTGAGAGAATGGAATTAAGCATCTAAGAAAAATTCAGTAGAAAAATAAAGAATGAAAATTGAAAGAGATTAAGAAGGAAAACTTGGTAGTGAAGTAAATGGAGAAAGAAAATTTGAATTGAATTTGAAAAATTTACAGACAAGAATTAAACTCAAAAGATTTGGGGATTAGAACTGTGCTTGGAAAATTTAAAGGCTTCAATTGGACTCAGAAAATATGCAGACTAGAATTAAATTTGGAAAATTTCAAGACTAGGATTGAACCGGGAAAAGTTAAAGACTAGGATTGAACTGGGAAAACTTCAAGACGAGGAATGAATTGGGAAAATTTCAAGACTAGGATTGAACTGGGAAAACTTCAAGACTAGGATTAAACCAGGAAAAGTTCAAGACTAGGATTGAACTGGGAAAATTTCAAGACTAGGATTGAACTGGGAAAACTTCAAGACTAGGATTGAACTGGGAAAATTTCAAGACTAGGATTGAACCGGGAAAATTTCAAGACTAGGATTGAACCGGGAAAATTTCAAGACTAGGAATGAACTGGGAAAATTTCAAGACTAGGATTGAACTGGGAAAATATCAAGACTAGGATTGAACTGGGAAAACTTCAAGACTAGGATTGAACTTGAAAAATTAGAAGAGAAGAAGTGACCTGAGAAAATTAAAAGACGAGGACTGAACTGAAAAACCTTGGATACTATATAAAGCTAAAAAATTAATCAGAAGAAAACTGCAACTAAAGAGATTATTATGGATAACAAAAGAACAAATATTGTTTTCCAACACTGACATCAATTTGGGTCATGTAGTACCAAAGATTCTTATCTTTGAAGTAGAAATATTCTTTTTGTGGAGGAGACAGAAGATATTTTTGCCTACCCATAAAAAACAAAATGCAATAAAACAGTGGGAACCAAGAAAAGAATAGTTGGCATGGCTCAAAGAGATTTGTCCAAAGATGTGCTTTCACAGACATGACACTCACTCTTTATGTAGAGATTATTAAATGAAAGCTGAAGAGGAGATATTTTGCAGCAAGTCGATATTACAAATATAAGGCTGACAGCAATGGAAAAATACATTGGACTGTTCTGAAATTAGTTTTCACCATTCTGGATGGATCAATAGTTGTTATATGAAAATAAACATAGATTTTAGAAGTATGAAACTAACTCCAAAAGGAAATAGCAATTTTAAGACTAAAAATGAATAGTTTCATCTAAGCAATGTTAATATTTATATACATTATACATATATCTATATTGTAGATTTTACTAGCAGAATAATAACTACTATAATTATTTGTGCATAAACACACTATTTTTTAAATAATTTTCAGTCAGGATGTGTGTTATAAATGAGAATGATAAAATTAACTTTTTTTTTCTGGCCATATGTCTCACCATACTTGGGACAGGATGATCAAAAGTAAGTTATATCTATAGTATAAACTAATGTATTTTATGCCAGTACTGAGGAATATCCAGTGAAATGTGTGTTTTTTCTATGTTCACACTCTCATTACATTGAATTTAAGAGGCCTATACTTTATGCCCAGTTTTAGAATCAGCTTTTATTTCTGAAGTAATGAAATTAAACCGTGAAATATATGATCCCTGAACCTCTATGCATTTATGCCAGCAATTAACAAGGTTATTTATGCCTGTATGATAAAACTGTAAAGGTCTTGATGCCAAGAAATCTTTGAATGTAGCTTCTGCTTCTCCTTTGGAATGGACATTTTTTGGTGTAAAAAAAGTGTCCAGATGCTTGAAAAAAGGGTAGTCAGTGAGTGAGAGGTCAGGAGAATATGGTAAATGTAGTAAAGTGAGCTTCTGCAGTGTCATCCTTGCAAAATGTTGCTGAGCATTGTCACAAAGCAAAATAAGACCTTATTAATTAACCAGTGCTGGTTGCATTTTGCTTAATTGAGCATGCATTAATCCAGTTCCTGGTAGTAAACTTCTGCGGAGATGTTCTGGTTAGATTTCAGAAAACTGTAAAGGACAACACCAATGAAAGACCACTAGATAATCTTCTGTTCATGCAATTTCATTTTGGAAAGTGTTTGGGTGCTTCATCATGGTCAAACAATTGGACTGATAGTTTATGATAGTCAGAAAAGATTCACTTTTCATCACAAGTCTCTACTTGATTAAGAAATGGATCATTTGAGTTTAGAAGAAACAACGTTGAACATACTTTAAAATATCAAACTTCCCTGAAGTTTATGTAGAACTTATAAACATTTTTTTGCCCAGACAATTTTCTTGAGATGATCTGATATTGTTGAAATGCTGATACAAATTGCCTGAGACATTTCTCTGACACTTTTACATGGGTTTTGTTCAGGAAGTGTTGGCAGCTGTTTTAGAACAATGATGACCAAGCTTGAGCTCATACAAAAAAAGGAAATGTATCATTTCTTTTTTCATGTTAATGATTAGGAGCATCTAATATTCAAAATCAAATTATAAAAGTTGGTGACCATTGTCGACGGCGACTTGAAGGCTTCCCTTTTCACTAGCTACTACACTGAGGTGTAGGGGAGGGTGCTACTCCTTTTCCAGGATTGCTCCACTTTACCTTTGATACATACCTTATATTGCTGAATGTTAAGCAGGGAGGTATCAAGTACCATATTTAAAGTCTTTGGTATGACGCGACCTAGGATTGAACCCAGGTCTCCCAGACCATTAATGAGCACTCTACCCACTAGGCCATTGAGCCAGTTAATTATCAAAGAGGACAATTTAATCATTACAAATGTGACTATTTAATACTGCTAATATTAAAATATGTTAGAACAGAGTTTAAACAGTTTATACTAAAATTAGACAGTATTTTTCCAAACAACCAAATAATTTTGTGTCTCCAAATGTGAGCTTATTTTTGCTGCAAGCTTGTTACATTTTTTGTGAACATGTACATGTTTTTGCCCTAAATAGTGCATAAATTTTGTATTTTAATACTTTATGTAAACAATAAATTCTCATTTTTAGTCAGAACAAACCTATAAAAAAATCAAACAAATTCAAAATTTATCTGCTACAAATTCTAAAAAGTCAGTGCATATTATACACTAGAATTTTTTCTAGAATTTCATAGTCCAAAGTAAGGATGGTGTATTATACACAAATAATTATGGTAATAGGAAAAAGATATCATTTTTTCTTTCTTTTTTTCAATCTTGGTCCAGAGTATTTTGACACCCTGTAGACCCTCCTCACTGAACTAAAGGTAGAGTCTGATGCCTTCATGACAGAGGTTGCAGAGACTGGGTCATTTTTGTCTTGGCGCATTATAAAACATGTGGTGACTTTTTCCAGTTCATATAGGTAAAGTCAGGAATTGTTTCCTGCTGCTAATTCCAAACAGTCATTTGAGATGCCATGAAATAAAATACTCAGCATGGTCCCTGATATCTTAATGATAAACAAGCATCATTCTTCGAATAATGGGCCAGGAAAAAAGTTGGCCATAAATGACAACTCATATAACAAACTTATCAAACTACTTCAACCTCATATTTTACTAAGCTTATATCAAATGTTACACTTCTTAGGTAGTAGTTGAATACAGAATTAGATCATGGCTTTTAAATTTTTTTACTTGATGAACCCTTTGTAACCAAATTTAATTTCCATGCAAATGAATCAACTGAATATTGAATTACAAAACATAACTAATTTAATAGTGTTTAATACAATTTATATGAGAAAAGAATCAGTAAATTATGAATGCAAAATGTATCTTTAATTTTTGAATTATTTTTTAATGGGAAGGATGGGTTTGATGGTCATTGAGAAGATTACAAGTATCAGGTTGCAGGTTTGTGATGCTGAAAAGGTTGAACAATGTCAGAGCCAGGCCATTTGTTCATTTAAATGAGCCATTCTTCTTAAACATGACTCATGATGTGGTTATCAGACCTAATCAGGCATTCTAATAGATGTACAATATCGGATAACTCGTCTACATCCAGCAATTTTTGTTGCTATAAAGGGATTTATAGATGCAAACAAGTAAATTCACCCACTCTGGGCTTCTATTCACCCAATCAAAATTTCATTTACCCCAAGGGATCTATATGGACCACTTTGAGAAGCCCTGAATTATAGTATATTTTTGCCCAACCCTTCTACTAAGGTCAGGATATGTCACAAAGTCAATTTTTAAGTGAAATACTGATGGTTTGAATTCAGAGTTTTCCTTCAAGACTGGTTATCTTAAAAAGACTAAAGAACCCAGTCTACCCTACTATTTATCCATAGCGGGGGTGGAAAAACAGATGGATTCATGCTATTCTCAAGAGTAGTAATGTAAAGTGAAACAAAAACAACCTCATTCAGGATTTGAACTCAGGTTATTGGTTCCATTTCCTCTGACAATAACTGTTATACTATGCATGCTTCATTGAGTTAGAGTAAACTGACACCTTCATTTTTTTTATAGTATCCATTATGAGATTATGGATCTACAACAAGATTCAAACACAGGCCTGAGAAAGACTGTATAGAAGACCCAACAGTTGACCATTCAGCAGGTTTCCTCCTATCAGAACACCAGCGTTGTAAAAATTGCAATACAATTTGTGAGTTGTATGAGTTGCGAGACGAAGGAGGTGAAAGATAACACTGAACTGCTTTCAGGGCTCCAGCACCAGGTTCTGAATTCTTTTTTCTGATTGGTTTGTTTTAACAAAGTTAGAGAGTACAGTCTGCTCTTTGCAGCCCAAACAATTCTTTGCCACACTAAATGAGTTCTATTGATTACAAGAATGGTTTTCAGGGAATTTTTATAACCTGCAGATATCACAGGTCGTGCAAGTTTAAATTTTACAACCAGGGAAGAAGGAATTTTATTTTGCTTTTTGTCAATAAAGTTTTCTACATTCAGTTTTCTACATTCATTCTACATTGGAAATGAGTGTCACCAAACCAGATAGCCTCAAACCTTTTAAACATTTAGTCTTTTGCTTTGACCTGTTAAGTACACCCACAAAAGCTGTTGTACACAGAAAGAAGAGAGTGAAAGACAAACTTGTCAGAGAACAAGAGATTTGGGACTGAAAATGGCAGTTTTCGCTTTGCAATTTGTCGCTGTAACTTTATTGCATTCAGAATGCAGCAGAAAAATGGTTCATGGTAAAAAGAAAGCAGATTAATGTGTGCAGTGGAGGACTGGAATTGGATTGTCAGTGTGCATTCGACCCAGAGTTATGCAAGAATTGCAGCAGAGGAAGGTGGCTGTCTTCAATTCAACATGACATGTCAGCTTGGTTAATGTGCATTTCAGTCGACAGAAGCATTTGGCATTTTAGCAATAATATATTTTTTTACATTCAAATAAACAGTCATGAAGTTAAATATTCAATTACATGAATTGCAAAAGCAAGGTTTACAGATCCAGTTTTAGAAGTTATATTTTTATTTCCAACCAAAGTGTACAGAAAACTAGGAGGCAAGGACTGAACTAAGAAAATTAATCGAGAGAAAATTATTAGAAGTCTGATCAAAGAGGAATTTGAATGTTGTTAAATCTCTCCATCGTGATATAATCCTTACTGCAATAAGATGTCATGACACCTCAATTAACTAAAAGGTAAAGGGAAACTTCCATCCGTCCATGCATCTTTACAAAATGTATGTTGCACTTAAAATTTTATATACAAATAAACTACATGGGCTACTTAGAAACTGATTTTCCATTTGGTAAAATCAAATTGAAAAGAGCTTTGTAGGCAGGATTTAGAAAATGCTGATCGTATTCCTTACAGAAGAGAAAGTCCACCTAAAAGGGGTGTCCTGGGTATGACACTAAATTGTATCTGATTATGGGGCTCTAGTTCCAGAGTTCTACCAAGCTTGGAGTACTTCTACATTGTCATTACTCCCAGTTCCACTATGATGCAGAGTAGTAGTATCTATTAGGGCCCCATTTATGGGTCAAATAGATTTGATTGAAAATTATTCATATGCAAAAAAAAGCAACAACTCTTCAGAAACAACTACACAAAAAATGTAAATATAAAAGTACAATGAATTCAATTTCCTAAAGTATAAAATAACCCAAGTTGAAATATCATTAAAATCAAACAATAAATCAAATTACAGATAATAATTAAAAATATAACATTAAAAAAAACAATAAAAGAGCAAAAAAGCCCTCCAAATATGAAGCCTAATTTAACCACAATAATATTTAAATGGCAACAAAATGAATTAGTTTACAATGCTGCACAACAAAACAATTCATATTATCATTTAAAACTTGTCAAATATTGTTTGAAATTCTCATTTTATATAACATGTGCACTGAGAGAAGCACTTGAAGTGAAGAGCCTTGTGCCAAACTTGGAAAAAGGACACCAGCAAAATTGTATCAGTGAGTCAGCCAACCTTGATCACAAGCAAAAAAAAAATCACTGATGTATAAATTTGAATAACATAGAAGAGTCACTAGCGTGCAAATTTGAAACCCATGGTCAAAAATCATTGCACACAGGGACATACTAAGTAACCGCAAGGTGACATAAGATGGGAAATGAAAACATTCTTTCAAGGTACTCAGCCCCATTGAAGTAAGATGTATATCCTCCATACACCTAGTTTTCATGCAGCGTTCTACATTAGAAGATAATCTGCATAAAATAAAAAAGATTATTTTCCTAATAACAGCATGGAAATTTCTTCTTTGACCAAACTAAAGTAACTCACAACAGTGAGATGAAATATTTTCTAAATATAAAAAGCAGCTCTGTCTGTTTGTTCAGATTTGTCATAAAACTGTATGACCAAAACAACTGTTTCTTCCCACTGTGGACAAGATTTTGAGTAGCCTGAAAAGCAAAATTTTTTCCTAATTTGCATATTTTGCTTTAAAAATCACTTATAAAAGAACATGAAATAAGATTGAAAATAAATATAATTTATCATTTATTTTGACTTATATTTTTTTTCAAAATAAGGTATTGTTTTCAGGATATAATTATTTTTTAGCTGTGGTAGTGTTTTTATCAGTTCTGACCACACAGACAGGCAATGTTAACCTTACTGTGAATTAAACCCAATTAAAAAGGTAAGTAAATTTTTTAAAACATAAGCTAATTATATTTACATTTTTTTTTTTTTCATCATACAACGTGTGGAAGCACGTGCGATACCGTAGCCTCATCAGCCGCCATCCAGGGTGATAACACAGTTTCGGTAGCTTAAGGCGGTACTGCCACACCTGGCGCTACCGAGCAGCTTTTGCCACCGGCTAAAAAAAAAGGTAAGTAAATTTTTTAAAACATAAGCTAATTATATTTACATATTAAAGTGAGTTAATGTCTTTTCAAAAGTGAATTTAAAATATTTTAATCCAAGATTTTTTTTTAGGTATATAAGTTATTAATTCATCAAAATTTTCAAATGGAAATAGAAATTGACAATGATTTATCTCAAATATCTATAGTTTAAAATTGTGTAATTGTTATGCCTGTATTCTGCAGAATTTTCACACTGAGTTCTTTAACTTTTGTTAGGCAACCAGTCTACAAGGAAGGAAAACTCTGAATTCAAAACCTAAGGAGTGTTGCTAAAAAGAATCCGAAGCACATTGGCACATCATTCTTTTGTTATCAGCTTATCCAAAAAATCTGGCTATTGCAACACAAGTTTTCACCACTATTAATAGTCATGTGAATAGGTAATTCAATGATTCACATCTTTAACTTAACTGTTGGAGAGTGAATCCCAGCAGCATAATGGCTAAAATACTGGACTGCAATATTGCAGTGAGCAAATTTAAACTTCACTTCTACTATTGCATTCACTTTCAGATGAATGGCTTCGAGAAAGATATGAACCCCCTTATCCCTCCCAGTAATGGGTTAAATAGCAACATGGGTGTTCTTCTACAAGGATGGCTTTGGTATTAAATAATGCACAAATGTTGATATGCCATTGAACAAAGAAACCAAGACAAACTGTCAACTGTTGGATCCTCATGTATCAAGATTGATGGAAGAGTCGGTCATATATATATATATATATATATATATATATATATATGTATGTATGTCTGTTTGTGCATATGTATGTATGTTTCCAAATAAGTCTACCCTAATGGTGAAAAGGAGCATTTTACACAAGAAATATCTATTTTTGAACATGATCTCTTTCCTTGTCATAGTATATAATCCAACATTTCACAATTAATTCTTAATATCTTTTACAGTGCAACACAGCTCTTCAGTTGCAGTAATCTTGCAGATCAAACCACAGGATTAATTCTATTCAGATATAGATCATTTTAGAGTAATAACAGCATTAATAATAGCAGGGTTTAAAAAAACCCACCTATTTTGAACTTCATCGTCAAAATTCTTTTTATTGTAGAAATTCTTTACAGAATTAATCACATAAACAAAACAGTAGGAACTTCAAATCGAATTTCAGTTTATAACTGTATATCATTAATAATATTTGTTCTAAGCCCCTTCAAATATCTACCATCATTCTGTATAAATGTTCTAGTAGCAAAGCCCAAACAGACGTGATTTCTGTTCTCCTCCAAAATCAATTTAGGGAAATTCTTTACAGGGGAAAAAAGCATATTCTCATGAGTAGACACTTAATAGAAGCAAACCCTTCAAATAATTAAACAATAATAGCCTGTTCATTGTTCTGAATATTTTGTTTTATATATTAGATCACCAGTTTTGGATATCCACTATATTCCTATGCAAAATGAGTAAAAAGTCTGGGACCATATGAAATAATTTTATTTAACTATAAGAGTGACATTCACCTAGGCTTTTTCTAGATGTAATCTATACCCAACCACAAGCTGGCTGTGAAATAATGTCATTTGTTAAGCTGAGTACAACGGGTTTGAATTCAGAGTTTTTCTTCTACAATAGTTGTCTTACCAAGGCTAAAGAACCTAATCTACTCAACAAATTATTCATACCTGCATGCATTCTTAGCATTAACACAATGGGACATACAAACAGCCTCATCCAGGAATTGATATATGATTTGGAAATTATGTAACTCACTAGATCCTTTTTTTTATATACAATGAAATGAATCAAATTTCAGATATATAATACTTTAATGTGTCAGTAGTTTTCAGGCTATAGATGTTAATCTATTGTTGTTTTGTATGTAGAATTCTCTTAAATTTCAATTTCAAAACAGATGTCTTTTTTAATGCTTGCTTATCATAGTGTAATTCAAGGATGGTAAGAGATATGGCCACTAAATTTTTGTCATCATGAATGGACATTGTAGTATGTTTTCAGAATATTAGTTCTTGAATATTCTAATACTTTTTAGCAAAGGGTCTGATTTATACTGTCAGCATAATGCTAAATTGGAACCTTATTTCATATCCAACAGACAAGCTAAACCAAGTCTTAAAACCTTATGACATAGACATTTGGAAATTTACTAAGCTTTTTGCTTAGATGTGGCACAAGGCCATATGAAAGTGGCACCCAATGAGACTCGAACTCACTCGTGTAGGTTTGCTAGTCGAGCTTGCTAACCATTACACCACCAGAGGCGCCTATGACATAGACATTTGGCTGAAAAAGTCCTACCTAAAAACTAAAGTTATGACTATTTTCCTGTCAATAAAGACTTTAAAAATCATGCTTTTGTTTACATTTGTGCTATGATTTTACCCAACCCTCCACCATGAGCAGGATGTGACACACAGCTAGTTTGAATTCAGAATTTTTTTCCCCTGAGACTGGTTGATTTACTAAGGCTAGAGAACCCAGTCTTCTCTACCATTTACCAAGAGCTTCGGAAGAGGAGAAAGATGGATTTATGACTTTTCTAAGGGCATTAGCATGAATTGAAATGCAAACTGCTTCACTAGCCTTGAAAGTTAGGTTGTTGTTTATCACTCTCCTGGTAAGTAACTGCCAGATCCTTTTTTAAAATCACAATCTCATGTTTTCCTGTCTTCCACACATACAAGAGGATTCTTGTGACTGACCTTTTCTTGTCAGTTACACAGCTTGGTATCAGGGTAACTCGTGCTGGGAGGCAGTCACGACATTATAGGGACTTCATAGTTTTGAATTCAGAGTTTTCCTTCAAGACTGGTTGCCCTACCCAGGCTAAAGAGCCCAGTTTGTCCTAATATCTTACTCATAGCTAGAAGACTAGAATTTGAACGTGATTTTTTATGATGATAATGATTACACTATCTATGCCACCATAATCATATATTATAATATATAATATAAATTAATCTCATTTTCATTACATCAATTAAGAGCTGTTGTTTCCTTGGGAATTCCAAAATGTTTGTTTTCTTGATGGCTTAGTCCATTTGCCCATAGCTGGAGGGAACTGATATATTCATGCCTTTCCTAAGAACATTAGCATGAAGTACAAACCAGCGGTACTCCATACAAACCAACAATCAGCTTTGTCTAGGTTGTTAACTCTGGTTGCCAATTCCATTTCCAATGACTATCACCATTATGCTAAGCAAGCCTCATTTACATTTGCAATATGAGAAATGGCTTCAAGGTGATCATAAATGTTAACCAATTTAAGACATTTACTAACTTACTAACTTTACCTCACAAAAACATAGTTTGGTGTTATTACTTTAAAATCCTGCCTGTAGGGGAGGTTTTCAGCAAGTAAATAAATTATGAAATAATTAGATTAATATACTCTGGTATAAAATCATAGCTTTCGAGGCTTTTATGATTTTCAGGATATTTGTGTTGACAGTGTTGTTAAAAATTATTCTAAATCATTCTGTGGAATAATTTCTCTATATGCCATCAAAACATTTTCCGCCCATCTTTCTTTTCAAACTATCTTCAAGGACTTCCTTTTAATATTTCTATGAATTTTTCATTTTATTGGCTTCTTTTCTCTTGTTGCCTTTTTTCTTAAGTCTATTCATATTTTTCCTGAGGATTTTTCATTTTTTTTAGTTCTTACTCTTTTATCTATATTTCATCGACCTCTTTATTTTCACCATTTTTTTTTTGTTTTTATTATTATTATGTACTTTTCTCTATATATTTCCTCTTCATTTTCCTGTCAATGAAAGGTGGAAGCCATAAAAAAATTCAAGGAATGAAAAGTTGTTAATATTTGTATTTCAAACTTGATAATTTAGAAATTCTTCCCCACTGTGTCACCTTTAATTACCGGCATCCAAAATAAGGGGCTTATCAGTCCCAAGTGAAAAGCACAGGCGAAATGATGGTGTTGTTATTTTATCTTGAAGTTTTTTTGCTTTTTTTTTCAAATCCCCATCACCATCCAGAAATGTTGATGAACTAAAGGAAAATAGAGAAGAAAACCCCCCAAAACAAAACAACCACCCCACAAAAAATAATAAAAGAAATAAAGACAGAAAGATGAATTGAAAGGCAAATGGAGATGGAAGATGCTGATCAAATGATGAAGCCAATAAAGGAAAAGATGATGATGATGATAATAATATCAATATTAAATGATAGTGATTAACTCCAAACTTCTACTTCAACCCACAAAAAAAACAACATAAAATGACAAAGAAGATAAAAATGTGAATATCATTAGCAATAGAGTAAGAATATTGATAAGAATAAAATATATAGCTAAGGTTTGGAATGAAATCTAATGGTATGAGAAAAACAAAAAGAAGACAATATGAAAAATCAGATTGATATTCTATCTCTCAAGTGAATCATTGTTAAAACAGTGACAATGCTATTTCACTAGTGCAACATGTGTGCGAGTGTTCAAAAGATTGATATGGTTCTCTATAGAAATAGTGTTATCTGAATACTAATGACATGATTTCAATAGAGAAACATTCTAATTTGATTATATATATATATATATATATATATGTGTGTGTGTGTGTGTGTGTGTTTAAAAGAATAACATGTTTCTCTACAGAAATAATGCCATCAAAATTATAATATGTTTTTGTGTGTGTGTGTGTGTTCAAAAAATATTGAGACTGAAATTATATTTTATAAAACAAAAAAAAGAATAATTAACCCACTTATTCTACAGATATTTCCAAAGGTCATAGCTCATCTGAAACTTCTTTGTTTACATTGGTGTGAAGCTGCACTGTTGTATTGCTTTAAATATCTGCAATGTCCTAAAATCTTAAACTTGAGATAAATTTTCAGTTTAACTAAAAAGAAAAAAAACAAACTTTGTCTATTAAATATGGAGGGTGCTACATAATCCAGAGTTTTACTTAAAACTGATGTTCAAAAAGTATTGAGACTAACTTAATAGTTCTTTTCAAAGAAAGACATAATCACCTCATTTTAAAAATTGCTCAACTGTACACACATCTTCAGTTGAATTTAAAGATTGACAAAAAATTTAAAGCTTCAGACTTGATACTTTCGATCGTTATACATATATAAAATGAAACACAGAACCAGATCTCATGACAAAGAATGAGAAATTCTATTGTTATGGTAACAAGAGGCAATTTAGATATCCAAATATATCATTATTTTTACACTAGTAATTGCTACTTGGAATACATAGTTTAATCTCTTTCTGTCCCTGTTTTATTTTTTTTGATTTCTTTTTTCTTTTCTCTCTACAGCTTTTATACTATAGTTATCTACCTTCTATGTTCTTTTGTGTTCTTTCTCTCTGGCCCAATTTCTCTCTTTCTTTTTATTTTTTCTTCTGTACACTTCAGTGATTTGGATAGAATAGTTACAGCCAATTTCATTCACTGATCCGGTAACCTGGTTTGGTCACGAGGGTACTACTCATAGCATATTTGGGCAGGAATACCCAAGCAGAGCCCTTCTCTCTAGGTCTACAACTGGTTTGAAATCAGTCTTCCTTCACCTTGTTGCCATACCAAGGTTAAAGAGCCCAGTCTGCCCAACTATTTACCCAAAACTGGAAAGAGAATAGTTAGATTCATACCTTTCCAAAAGGTATTTACACTATGTGAAATGCAAATAGCCCCATTCAGGTTTTTTGACTTGAGTAGCCAAGATTTCAGTCACCTGATACTCTTTGACGGTTTTTTCTTCCCATGGTTTCTTTCTTTCTTTTATTTACTTGAATGGTTTAAGAGGATTTCAGTCAACCAATGGTCCTGTTTTTTCAACTTGCTAACAAAACTGAAGCAACTATCACAAACACAGTCATCCATAAGTAAATAATCCAGTCTTTTATCAAATATCTTAAATTCATCCATAAAACCCAACTTTGGTCAAATATTTTTTGAAAAGAATCTAAGATTTATATATCAATACCAGTGTAACTACCTAACAACCTTTGTTCTCAGGATTTGGTGGGTGTCATACTAAGGGAAGAGATAGAGGGATTAAGTTAAGTGGACTCTAACCACTCCCCCATTACTACACACATATGAAATTGAAATAAATCTATATTTTCAAGGATAATAACTAGTTAGAGTACACTACACAACCTTTTCAGCTATGGGTTAAATAGTACCACTACTGTTCTTCTAGAAAGATGGATTTAGCATTAAATAACCCAAGAAAGTTGATATACCATTAAAAAACCACCAACCAACTAAAAACTACAATACTTCATCTCCCAGTCTCTCTAATGCACTAATTCACACCAGAAACTTTCTTCATATGCACAATGCACAGATACTACATTGGTAGAAGGATAGAGGGTATATTCAGGGGTCTTTCTTTGCACTAGGAGGTACCAGTTCTTCTTGTGTTACACAACAAACTGGGGAAATCTATCATTGAGGTGAAGTGTAAGTTAGGTTTATGGCATATCAACCATTATAGGTTATTCAATACCAAATCTGGTTTTTACATATATATTAGATATAAAGGATTTGTAAACATAAGTCAACAAAATTAAATGCTTCCAAGTATTGCAATGTATCACTAATAATTCAATTAAACATCTGTCATTTGTTTACACACAGTTAAATGATCAAACAGTTCTATTTCTAACAATTCAATTTGCCAGAAGTTATTTGTTTGCACTCAGTTTAAATGTCAATTCTATTTAACCAACAGATAGGACACTACCAGGTGTTACCACTCTGGGGCAGAGTGGACCTGGGAGTGATGGTGATGAAGGGGTACTTTGCATTCCCCAAAACTCCAGCATTACTGGATCCTCACCATCATATTGCTTAGTGTCATATCCAGGACACTCGATGGGAGAGTCTTATGGTGCACAGATACTACACAGAAGAATAAGGAATAATAATTTGATGGTGAGTAGATCATGCACACATAATAATGATTCAAGAGAGAACACTAGAGTAACACTTTGATTTGAGGTAGAGTGCACAGACACTACACTGATCCTAGACAGGATTGGGATTTACATTTTGATTTGAGTTACAGATCCACATGCAATTTGTACTATTTTTTTTATGGATATTATACATATATTAAAAATAAATAACTTTACTAAAAATCAGACGTCTTTCAATGGGCTAATGGTTATTGAGCTAGGTTTGTAGACGACTAATTCTCACTGAGTGCCCTATACCAAACTAGACTTAATTTAGTAAATGATAGCTTTATTAATAATATGTACAAAGTAACAATACAATCAGATGTCTATCAAATAGAATCTGAATCTACTGCATGTACAGAGACCCAAAGGAATTTTAATAAGACTTGATTAAAAAAAAGAGTGCAAACTTGTTTGAAAATGGAGTAATTTTTTTTTTAAACTTGAAAGAATTAAAAAGATTAGATGAAAAGTAACTAAAATAAACAATTTTTATAGACTAAAAAAAACAAAAACAACAAAACTTTTCTATGTTATATGGAATGTCTAAATGCTGATCAGCCATGAAACATACAGTGAGTAGTTTTCAAAGAAAGATTTGTATAAAAGACCTTGAAAGAGAAAGAATCCTTGTAGATTTTTACCAAAACATTTCCTGTTTGCTTAATAATGTATCCCATCTTTTGGCAATGAATTCAGCTGATATAAAAGACTCTAAACAAAATATTTGGATTATGGCATCATCTCAGATGACCATTTGTATAAATTAAACATTTTATTTTTATTATCACTGTCATTATTATTATATTTAGTAGTCTCTGGAGTGGCAGTAACAATGATTAAATGTCAAGTACAAGACTCTAATAAAGGACTAAACTTGAATGATGTAAAAATATATATTAAGTGGGGGATATGAAAATTATGAAGATAAAGTGTCTAAAAAATTTTAATTATAATAATAAAAAAATTTGGTTTTCTGTAAGAAAATAATTTGAGCTGGCAATAATATTAATTAAGAAGAAAAGTGTGAAAAAGTATATAGACAAATTTTAAGAGAGAGAAAGCTAAAGGAAAAAAAAGGAAAGACAACAATAGAAAGATATGTTAAAAGAGAGGGGGAGATATGAAAAGGGAGAAACATACAGTTAAAGATTGAGAGAGGGAGAGAGACTGACATAAAGGAAGTGCAATGCTAGGTTTCTATAAAAGGACTGAAGAGATTACTGATAATGTAGATCAAAAGTTTTGCAATATATCAGTATGAGCAACTTTGCAGTGCATATACAACATAACCGAAGAAGTTCAAGCCATAGTTGGTATTATCGTGGAAGTTAATGTGCTGATAGATTGCACATTGTTTAACACTACGTGTGATATAAAAACTGCATAGATGACTGAGCAATGTAGTTTAGTTCAGGAACTAATGCTTTACAAGTTTACACTGGGCCATAATGCCACAGAAGCAACCAAAAATATTTGTTGTGCAAAATGTGAAGACACACTTAATTCCAGTACAGTAATCAGCTGGTTTAAGAAATTTTGCTTGGATTATAACAATCTTGATGCAGAAATAAAGTCAAGTAGGCCGAAAACCATGAATTCAAAGATTATAAATCCAAGCCATAGAGGCAAATTCAATGAGTAGCATTTGGGGAGTATCAGGAGAGCTAAGCATATCTCAGTCCAATGAAGTTTGTCACCTTCACAGCCTAAGCAGAAGCATCTGGAGCAGCTGAATCATATCTCACATTACCAAAATATTGCAAAACTTTTGACTCACCCAAGTGTTAATTATGAAAAGTGGGAAAAGGTATATAGACAAATTTTGAAAGAGAGAAGGCAAAAGGAAAAAAAGGAAGATAATAAGAGAAAGAGAGGTACAAAGAAGAGAGATATGAAACAACAGAGAAATATATGGAGAGATCTGACATAAAAGAAGAGCAATGCAAAGTTGCAATAAAGAAACTGAGGAGAAGAATAGGAGAGAAAAAAGAGAGAGAGAGAAAAGGTTAATACAAACACAGAGCTGGGAAAGAAAGAAGGGGAAAGAGAGAGAGAGAGAGAGAGAGAGACTGGAGAATGTTGGAAGGGAGACAAACATGGGTTTGTTTAAAATCAATAGCAATTAGAGAAAATTTGAAGTTGTAGAACACAAATCTATTGTCACAGTTTTTTCTTTTCTTTTTCTTTTTTGACCATGTCTGCAAAGAATACAAATAATGCCAGAAGTTGTTCTTCTAGATGCATTACCATTTTCTAAGATTCTGAGAAATTTGGAACTATAGAAAAGAAACATGACACTGAGAGAGGGAAAAGGAGGATGAGAGGAAAAAATGCATGGAAGGTGATGCTAATGATGACAGGAAATAAAAAAAAAACTAGATAGGGTAAGAGCAGGGGGGATTAGACATGTATTGTAGTGGTGGAGAAGGGTAGATATATGAGAAACAAAAGCAAATTTTTTGAAAATGTCTTGGCTATGTTGATTGGCAGGACACATGCTGACAGTAACATAGAAAGACAAATCAACTGTAAATGAGATGAGGCATGAAAACACAAAAACTTCTCATGAAGGGTGAAATAGAGGAAGAGAGTGTTTGAAAAAGGTAAAAATTAAAAAAGAAAACTAAGATCATCATTATTAATTTTCTTCATCTTAATTTTGCTTTATAAATAATTGCAACTCATGTGGGTCATTATCTCTGTGATAGTCAGGAAAATAATGTATCAGAAATAACAATAAAAGATAAGCTCCTGTTGTGACTCAAATTCACATTCCTCTTTTTGACAATGAGAAGTCTGGTTTTCCATACCAGCTGCTCTTACTACTCAGCTACAAAAGCAATGACATTATAGTTGACCAAATGACACAAATAAACCTGTTTTAATCAAAATTACATCATCTCCTCATTAAATGGCAAGACTCTAGTTGACCAGTTCATATACCGTGTTAGCAATATCTCATCTACTGAAAGTGATGATTCATAAGTAAAGTATGGACTACAATTGACAGGTTATTGAACATATGGAAATCTGATCTCTGATAAAATAAAACAGGAATTCTTCCAAGCTGTAGCCATGTCAGTACTATTGTATGTTTCCCCTAATTGGACTCAAAACAATGGGAGAAAAAGCAAGACGGGAACAACACAAGAATTCTGTGAATTGTTTTGAACAAATCCAGGAAGAAGTACCCTACAAGACAGCAGCTCTACGGAAATTTGCTTCCTATCTCACAAACCATCCAAGAAAGGCACTGCTGGAGAAACAAGGACTATCTCAAAAGCAACAAACTCCCATGGACACCACACATGAATGCACCAGTGTTGGCCAAGTAGCAAAACGTTACATTCATCAGCTCTGTGCAGACCCTGGGTGATGTCTTGAGGTCTTACTAAATGCAATGGTCAGAAGGGATGGATGGTGAGAGAAAGTCAAAGGAATCTGTGCTGTTAGCACAACTTTATGAGCATGGTGAATACTTTCATCTCCAATTTTCAGCATTTGTTGTTATCATTTTACTCATAAGTCAATAGAATATCTTATTTAATTTTCTTTTAATTATCATTGAATAAAGATTGTCAATCTTCATCAATAAATTTAACAAGTATTTTTTCATCTTGATATTGTTTGCTTTTTAACTGCATCTCACTTGGATTGTTAGTAAGAAACTATGATAATTTGTATCCTTACAATACTATAGATCTCATAACTAAGTGTTAAAAGCAGCTGGTAGAGAAAACCAGACTTTTCTTAGGCAAGCATGAGACAGAAGTTCGAATCTCACCAACAGCTTATCCATAATTGTTTCCATGCTGTCACAGAGAGAAGGACCTAAATAACTTGCAACTAAAAGACAAATGAAATAAGAACATGAAGAAAATACCAGTTAAAATTTTCATTTAAATATAAAGAAAAGGAAACTAAGGATTTTTAATTTGAGATTATAAAAGTTTTAGGAAAAAAATCTACAAAGATAAATCAATAAGTCTGTAACTTACACTGTTATAACTGGAATTTTCTCCATATGAAGTTTGAACTAAGCAAAAAATATTTATCACTGAATAAATCTTGCATCAACACAGAAGGAGACTAATTAAAAAAAAAATATTTGTTGTGTAAGATAAATACATTTTTTTCATTATGACACAGTTTATATATATATATATATATATATATATATATATATATATATATATATATTCCTATTTACTCCTATTAAAGTTTCATCAAATAATTAGGTCTTCAATTCCATAATTGATACATGAGAAGATAGTAAGAAGGTGAAATTTTAATTTCTTTTAATTTATATATATATTTCCAGTTTTCTTGGAAAAACACACACACATATACATATATATGTGTGTGTGTGTGTGTGTGTGTGTGTGTGTGTGTGTGTAGTTGGGCAGCAGTCTTTCATTTCAGCATGTTTAATTAAGTAGTAAAGACACATTTTGCCCACATAATTTCATTAGCATCCTTTCAAGTTTCCTGACAAGTGTTTTGGTTTTAGGTTGGAGTTAGTTGATGAATTTACCAAAATTGTTCAGGGCACTTTCAGCCCCTTCATAGGCCATCATCAAGGGTTGTTTGCAAGTGTAAAGATAGTTTTTTAAAGATTTTTTTAACATTGCAAAAATTACCTAAACATAGAGTTGGATTAAACAGAATTGCTAATGACATTGAACCAATTGAAAACAAAACGCTATCATTGGAAAAGAAATATTTATTGAGAGAAATAGAATATTTATAATTTCTTGATCTTTTTCACTACATTAATAACTCATAAAAAAAAGAGAAAAAAAAAGGGAGTTTTAAAACACTGTTACTATTTCTAAAGTTAATTCTATTTTTTTTTATATGTACGGCTTCTTGATTTCATGTGCTATCATAGTAGTGTTTTCAACTAGAATTTTTCAAAATTTGGATTTGGGGAAAGAGTGGCTTTTAAAATGTAAGGTTATAGAACTAGCATTATTAAGGTGCATAGTAAGGGTCATAGTGGTAAGACCAACATACATATTATTTGGAGAAACAGTCTCCCAAAGAAGATTTGAACATATTAATGATGTTTATCCTATCAAGAAGTTCAGTGGAGGGGGAAGAGTTATTGGAAATAATTAGGTTGGGAGTTTTAAATTTGTTGTAGTAAATGATGTCTTATTTTTTTGTTATATATATATATATATATATATATATATATATATATATATATACGGAGGTGTCCTTGTGGTGTAATGGTTAAAGCGATGGACTGCAGAATCGTAGTACGGGAGTTCGTACTCCAGTCGCGCTATTACGTTCACTATCGTGCAAATACCCTTGGGAAAGGTATGAACCCCCTTATCCTCCCAGCAATGGGTTAAATAGTACCAGTACTGTTCTTCTACGAGAATGGCTTTGGCATTAAATAACCTAAAAAGAGTTGATATGCCATTAAACAAAGAGTTTATATATATATATATATATATCTGAAAGAACTGTAAATAAATCCGACAGAATGAAAATGCACAAATATGAAAAAACACAGTTTTCAGAGGATCATTTTATTTATTTGCCAGTGTTAAATGTTTTATTTTTCAATGTGAAAACATTAAACCTTCATCAGGGTGTATAAATTGTTAAATGAAATGAAAAAATGAGGAAGTTTAAACATTCTATCACAAATCTATGTAATATAATTTGCATTTTTTTTTTTATGTCATTTAACAATTATTATGCCCTGATAAAGGTTTTATGTTTTCACATTTAAAAACCAAAATGTTTAATGTTGGCAAGTAATTCAAACTATAAAGAAAACCCTCCCCTGAAGACATTTACTTTTTTCATATATGTACATTTTCATATATATACATGACAGTAGATAAGTAAGTCCGTCCCATGATATATGTATAATCAGATTTTGACCAGAAATCTTTCATGTATAACATGCAATATTTTGTTAATATTCACTACTGCATTATGTGCCTTGATGAGAAAGATTTATTTTGAAAAACACACTCTTGTTTACCATTGAAGTATAAATGTACTGATGTGGATCAATAAGTAGGCAGTATGTTACATTATTATAAGCTAAATTTTGATCTGAAATTATCAATATCATATTCAGTCTATTTTTTCATTATAACACTATGTGATTAATATTCATCCCTGAGTTAAGAGCCTTTATTTAGACAGGTGATTATTTTGAAAATGAATATTTGTTTCCAAAGATGAATGCATTTTTCCTCATTAGGTTGGGAGCTTGTTGATATACCAATAACAGATATTAGTTGTAAAGCGATACAAACAGGAGAAAGAGAGGAAAAGAGAATGATAGAAAAACAGAAAGATGAAGACTGATTGATTTTAATTGCATGTCAACCAGCTTGGGGTTATTTCATGACTAGAGTTTAGGGAATTACATACATTGTACATTTATAGATATTCTATGTGGTCTCTGAAAAGTTTTTTGCACATGATTATATAAAATCAAATATTCTTATCAAATACAAATAATTTGCAAAAAGATCTATTTCACACAGAGATGGGATACTGTCAGAGTGGACCTGAGAGTAATGGCAATGAAGGGGTACTCCACTATCCCCAGATCTCTAAAACTGGAACATAACCTCTAGATGCAATTTATTTTTATACTCAGGACATCCTTTATTGGGACATTTTACCCATCTGCAGGGAATAAAGTCAGCATATTCTAAGACCTGCAGACAGGACAGGAAAAAATAAAGAGACAAATGTGTATATATAATACTCACATGAATATACTTGTACTGTCATTTTCTCTCAAGTTCTGTAACTTATTTTTTTCATGGGAGAGCTAATCAACCTCACCTAACAGTTACTTTGCTTTGTTCACAGAAACAAAAAGACCCAAAATATGAAGCACAAGGAAAGCAAAAACAATTAATTGGAGCTCAGTATTTTTTTATGTTGGTCAGTTTTGTTAACACACAACTACTTCAGACAGTATCTACATTACTCAGATAAAAGCATCAGAAAGAATAAGCATAATTTTGACATGTGGAAGGAAAAGTCTTTAAGGTTGATGTCTGGAATTTTGGAGATAAAAAATCCAAGCAAAAATGATGTGGAGCTAGTTTAGAAATAATTTCTCCCAATTCTCTAGAGATATTGTACAATACAAAAATAAATATCAGCTGATCCTGCAATCAAGCTTTCATGGAAACAGAGATTAAACAAAAAGAGTTAAGAAACAGAGAAAATAGATTCACTACAATAGAAAATTAGTCTATTGATAATTGAACTTTACTTAAAATTAATCAAACTGCTTTTCACTTTTGTTTCCTAATTAAAAAAAAATAGTTTGCTGTCAAATAAAAAAAAATGTGTATTGAAGAATTGGGCTGCAGGGAAAGTCTACTAATTTTCTGCAAGAGGACGTTTCACCAAGAAGCAAGTATTTTGTATCAGATAAGATTGTATCTTTTGTGTACTCAGTGACTTGTGATCCATGCTGAAGGTATTTTTCTGACCTACATATTCTCACTTAAGCAATATTTTAACAAATTAGGTTATTTTGCTTTTCAAATTCCATTCAATTATAACTAATAAGTATTTTTACTGAATTGGAAATGAAAAACCCAGCATTGGTAATCAGTGTTATAATAAACAAACCATAGTATCTGAACTTTGCTGCAACATTTTTTAAGATAGAATTTCAATTTTCAATCGTGACAAAAACTAAAAAAAGAATCAAAAAGCTAAACTGTCCTTGATTGATTTTGATGATATATCAACCTGTCTGGGGTTATTTTATGCCTAGTGTTTAGTGAACTACAAACAAATATTTCATAAATGATTTTTGCACAGTTATATGGTATCATGTATTCTTATCTAATACAAATAATTCTTAAACAGATCTATTTGACTCATAGATGAGACCCTAACAGGTACTACCACTTCAGGTTTCTAAGATCTGCCAACAGAGTATTGATTGAGTTAGGTTTCAAAGTTTTGTATACAAAAGAGCCCACACCTAACAGAATCTGAGTGATGTTATATGAAAATGAAGATCATTACAACATCTTGTGTGGCTATGTGAGAGTTCATGTTTTTGTTTCCTTTATAAACAGAATAAAACAATTTGTTCTTTATTTCTCATTTTAGAAGTTCATTTCATTTTTATTTATGCTTTTCTTAGAAAAGTTACGCACATTATTATTGCATGGAATGAAATGAAAATAAAGCAATAAAAATAAAAATGAATAACACAGCACAGTGATTTATAAAAAAACTATCTTTTAAAATCAACATATAAATTAGATATCCCATGACCATGATTAACATCATTTGTTAGTACACATAATACACACTACATGTTGTTCATGTGTATAAATGATTTAACATGATGTAGGCTGTTTTGATGTTAGCATTTATTCATATAGATTATTTATTACCAAACTGCAGGGAATAAAGTCAGCATATATGCATTGAAATCAGTCAAACAGAGGGAAATGTGGCTAGGAAGATTGTGTTGTATCAAACTTCAAAATGAGAGAAGTTTGATATTTCACTTAGCCTTGATATTCATGCAAGTGGATAATATACAGCTTAATCTTTTGCAGTAATAATAAAAATTTCAAGACGTTTTCGTAATGAATGAGAACTAACCATGGCACACACTTTTTAACAAATGTTCGTGAGAATTACTTTTTATAGACATGGTTAAATTCCTCTCTATATATATATTTACTTATTGCTGGAAGGAAAGGGAAGGCTATACCTTTTCTGAGTCTAAAAGTGAATATAATAGCCTGACTGGTGTCTGAACTCAGTATAATGTCACAGTCAAGTACATGAGCCACTACAAGGGAACTCTCCAGTCTTGGTCAGATTCAAACTCCACCTGATAAAGACCTGAAGAAAAATACTAAGGGGGCACACTTAGCATGATGGTTATCATTATAGAAAATGGAATCAGTAGTCTAAGTTCAAATCCTGGGTAAAGTTGGTTGCATTTCACTTCACACTAATACCCTTATGAAAGGCCTGTATCCATATTTTCTCAATCCCACTAAGAGTAAATAGTAGGACAGTCTGGGTTCTCTAGTCTTAGTAAGACAACCAGTTTAAGTGAAGGAAAACTCTGAATTCATACTAGCAGTACTTGGCTTAAAAGTTGACCTTGTGTCACATCCAGCTCATGGTGGAGGGGTTGGCTAAATACATACACTTCTCTAAACTTTATATAAATTTCTTTTAGAGAGAAAAAAAAGATGAATAAAAGATGAACAAGATCTTCCTTTTCCATCACATTCAATAAGACTTGTTGGTACACATACACACACATAAATATATATATGTACATAACACATACATGTTTTTTTTTCTTTTAAGTATCTTCATGATTAAATTCTTCAGTTATAAATACAGATTTTTTGTAATTTGATAACAAAAAAAAAAAAAAAAATGACCACAGGATTTTCTTGCAAAAAATTTCAGAAAATGAGGCAAAATATTTCACTGAGCACAATGTGTGCTAAAAAAATCAGAACATCATTTAGTCAATCGTTATGTCCTTGATCTAAGAGAAAACAGCATAACAAAGGGAAGGAACTCAGCAGGTAGGCAAAACTAACAATCAACAATACTTCATTTCAATCTTTTCCCTTGAAGAAACACACCTGAATACTTCTCTTAACAATTCATACATATTATACACACATACATACTCAAAAAGACATTGCAAGAGAGAATAGTATGAACAAAATTATTTATTCTGTTCAACACTGTATGTTTATAGATAAATTTTTATCAAATGGGGTCACCATATATATATATATATATATATATATATATATATATATATATATATATATATATATATACTTATATATTCAAGTGAGTGTGCGTGTGTATATGTACATGTTTGCATGTATATGACAGCTCATCTTTTTTACTTGTCTATTCCAATCATATATATCTGCCAGAACAAGCAAAAGAAAAAAAATGAAAGTTTTAAGTTGTTTAAATAATGTTGTAGCAAATCGCACATTGAGAATATATATATGTGTATGTGTGTGTGCATATATATATATGACACAAGCAACTCTCGTTTTTCTAACAGGGAAAAATCAGAGAGAGAGGGAGAAAAAAGCAACAAACAAATAAACAGAAAATGGAAAACTTTTGAAGAGAAAAAAAGAACAACTCCGAGAGGAACACTGACAATTGTCAGAGAGGAAAGATTGTATATTTTTCGTGAAGGTCAATCTTCTGATGCATGAAGCCAAGCTAGCTTGTGTCAAGGATATTGCAAGGCACAAACATTTACTTACATTCATATATACATTCAAAGAGATGACATGCTGGATTGTACATGGAGCTAAGAAAGATAAATGGAGTTAATGTTTTCTCAGGGAAGCAGCCGAGCCAAGTTTTATTTGTTATACAGTGACAATGACAAGCACAAGTAAACAAGAACAGAATGGTACGACTTGATATATTGATTTGAGCAGAACAAGAAAGATAAGATATCATTATCAGTATCATCATAATTATTATTATTATTTTTCCTTTTCTAGAAAACAATTTTCCTAACTCATGCTAAGTTTTAACCTTGGCATGATGCAGATTTGTGCCTGTGGAAGTGAGTTTGTTTGAGTCATTATGTATCTCTGTGTGTAACAGGTAATTTTTATTGTCATCAAAACATGAAGACTCAAAAGAAACCTTTGTCTTATCAATAGAAACAGTGTGAAATATGGTCATCTTTGTGGTGTGTGTATATATATATATACACACATACACACAAACATATATATATATATATATATATATATATATATACACATACACACAAACATATATATATATATATATATATATATACACACACTACACTCAATGGTATTTATGGTGTAATGATTATCATTGCAGGAAATCAATACAATGATTCATGTTCAAACCTTGGATGAGGCTGTTTGCATTTCCCTTTGCACTAATACCCTGTATGTATCCAACTATTCTCCTTCTAGCTATGGGTGAATAGTAGGAAAGACTGGATTCTTTAACCTTCTCATGGCAACCAGTCTAGGAGAAGGAAGGGTATAAATTCAAATCTGTTAAAAATTGACCTTGTGGCACATCACGATTAAGCAGAGTGGTTAGTAATATATATATACCTATAAACACACAGACATGCATATATATATATATATATATATATATATATATATATATATACACACATATTTATATATATACATATGCGAGGATCATTATATAAGTTTCGAGACTTTTTTCGTAAGGGGCACTTTTATTGATAGTATGCACATGAAACTCTAGTCCCCTTCGAAGTAATCTCCTCTGGCTGCAATGCAATTTTGTACCATTCCAACAACTTCTGGAAGGCCCCATGGAAGTCCTCTTGTGTGAGCGTGTCAATGACCTTCATCACAGCCTCTTTCATCTACTCAATTGTCTCATCACGACAGCCTCTGAGCTTAGCGAATAACCAAAAGTCACAGGGAGCAAGGTCTGGAATATAGGGAGGTTGAGGAACTGTCTTGATGCCCATCTTGCTCAAATAATCAGTGACAAGGATGGAGTTGTGGACTAGTGCATTCTCCTCGTGGAAATGCACTGACCCGATTTCAAGAGTACTGGCCTCTTCTGACGGAATCTTTTCCTGAACTCCCTTAAAACCTCAACATAGTAACCCTAACTGTTTGGCCAATCAACTTTCGTGTATTGACTTCCTTGCTCCTCCCACACCTCTCATCATTCCTCAAAGACTCTCTGCCTTTCTTGAACCACTTATGCCACTCAAAAACTGATGCTCCATTCATGCAAGATTGTCCAAAAGAATTCTGAAGCATTCCATACATTTCTGTGGCATTTTTTCCAAGTTTAAAACCGAATTTTATTGCATATCATTCTTCTAAAGTGTCCTCACATCCAGATTGCATTTTTGAAATTCACCAGCTGTGACAATCAGGCTTAAGTAGGGTGTATTTCAATTGCTGCTGTAGCTGTTTATTTGAACATGAAATCATAAAAATTGGTCAGTCATCTCATAAGATGTATAGCAATAAAATACTGAATTTTCAAGAGTCTATGACAATTAAAAATGCCTGTACAAAAAGTCTGGAAACATATTAAATGCCCCACATATTACTTGAATTACAGTAAACTGTGGTGTACAAGTTGATCTATATTATAAGTTATGAGGTTCTGGTTAGTATTTACAGTCAGTGCATCAAATGTAGAAATAATGTGTGATATAGTATTAATATAATTCTTAATTTGTATCACAGCTTTACTATTTTATATTTATCTCTATCTTCATCATCATCATCATATCGCGCTGGTAGTAGGGATATCCCTGACCCTCTCTCGCCACTCCTCCCTATCGTTCATCGCCCTAGGTAGGTCTTCAGAACAACATCCCGTATCCTCACATAGCTGCTGAATGTATGTTCGTGCTGGTCGTCCTGCTTTTGCATGGCCATGTGTGGGGGTCCATAAAAGTACATCTCTTATGAGTTCGTCCCTGCTTCTCCAGCAGTGTCCTGCATGTCTGGTTCATCTAACTTGAATAGTTTTCGTGATAGGGGGCAGGTGGCCGTACAGTTGGTGTCTTGTGGGGTGTTGCCGCCAGGACTTGTTTAAGATTGCACGTAGCATTCTTGTGTAATTGCTGTCTAGCTTCTTCTCCAGCCGTTTTGTTAGCATCCATGTAGTGCAGCCATATAGCAGTATCGATGTGACCGCTGTCTGGAAGAAACTGCGTTTCATTTTATCGGTTAGGTCTGATTTCCATATAATCGATAGCCTATTGATAGCTGTCCATGCTTTCGCTAATCTCGTTTTGATGTCCTTTTTGGTTGATTCGACGCTGCTTCCTAGGTAAGTGAATTTGTCTACTAGTTTAAGAGGGGTTCCTTCTAGAGTGGAGATGTCCCCTGTTTGATTATAGCACATATATTCCGTTTTCTGTGCATTAACATAGAGGCCTATGCTTGCTGCTGCTCGTTCAAAACTATGCAGTAGTGTTTCGGCTTGGTCAGGTGTATTTGCCAGTATCGCTGCGTAGTCGGCGTCGGTAATTGTTGCTGCGGGGTATCTTCTGCTTCTTTTCTTCGTCAGTTCGAAGCCATTCTCTTTGATTTTGTCAATCAATGTTCTAAGTACGTAGTCTAGACAAATGATAAGGAGGTACGGAGCCAGCGTGTCCCCTTGTAGTACTCCTGCTACAATGTCGAAGTATTCTGTGTCTCCATCTGGTGATCGTACTTTTACTTTAGCGTTTCTATAGAGAATCGTTATTGCCGCTATGGTTTCTTTAGGTATGCCGTACGCTAGTAGGATTTGTTCCATCGTTCCTCTGTGAATGGAGTCGAAAGCCTTGGTAAAGTCAACAAATATTAATGTCGCTTGTAGGTTTTTTGCCCGTATGCCTTCAAGGATTCTACGGATGGTTAATATTTGTGAGGTCGTGGATCTATTTCTTCGGAAGCCATTTTGGTTTTTCTAAGTATGTTGTCGATTTTGGGTTCTATGCGGTTTCGTAGTAGGGCATCGTAGATTTTGGCTGCTATGGATGTAAGTGTTATGGCTCGGTAGTTTTTGGCTAATCCGAGGTCCCCCTTTTTAGGGAAGGGGAGTATGCATCCCTTCATCCATCTATCTATCGGATTTTGATTGTATACTGCGTTGCAGTGTCGGAGCAGTATGTCGTCGAATTGTCTGGTCTTCCATACTTCCGGGGGAATTTCGTCCAGCCCTGCAGCTTTCCTATTTTTAATTTTTCTGAGAACCGAGTCGAGTTCTTCTTGCGTGAACAGTCCTAGTTTAATGTCTAATTGTTTGCTAATTATTCTGGTGATTGGTTCATGTGTTATTTTCGGTGGGTTTCCTAGAAAGTTTTCGAAGTGCTGTTTCCACAGTTTTATTCTTTCTTGTTGGTTTGCTGCTTTCAGTTTTGCTTTGGCTGTGTTCTTTCTTCTACTCACTTCGTTTATTGTTTGCCAGGCTATCCTAGATTGTCTATCTTCCACCAAGTCTCTAATCTTATCTATCTGATTTTGAACGTATTCTGTCTGTTCCTGAATATATATGCCTGCTAATTGATATTGTGCCTTTTTTAGTTTTAAGGCATTTGTGTTTGTTGGGTTTTTTCGATAGTTTTTGGAGGCTGTTTTCACTAGTGTAGGTTTTTCTCTCACCACTAAAGTTTCCCATGGGACTAGCAACAATCATTTCCTGCTACAGCCCTACCAATGTTAGTGAAGAAACTGAACTAGTCACTTTCTACGATGAGCTATCCTCATTAGTGCGTAGCATCCTGAAACATAACATGTTAGTCATTGGCGGAGACATGAATGCCCAAATCGGGAAAAACGGAAACAACAAATACAGCCTCCACAACATGTCAAATAGGAATGGGCAACATCTAACAGATTTCATGATAGAAAATAGATTAGCATGCCTCAATACAAACTACCAAAAAAGAGAGGGCAAACTATGGACATACACGTACGCAAACAATACTAAAGCTCAGATAGACTACGTCCTTATAAACAAGAAATGGAAAAATAGTGCAATGAATTGCGAGGCATACTCCTCTTTTGAGGGTGTGTCCACCGATCACCGAATAGTCACGGCGAAAATATGGTTAAGCCTACGAAAAAACGCCAAACGAACAGCGACCACCAAACACTATGACTGGGCCCAATTGAACAACAGAGATATAAGAGATAAATACGTACTAGAATTAAGAAACAGATTCGAAACACTACAAGATACGGATATGAAAATTTCGTCAATGCGCACCTCGAGGCAGCGAAATGCATTCCAAAAAAAATCTCTATCTTAATGTGTTAAATATGTTCACTGATCAGGACTGAAGATGAAGGCAACCTGAAGACTGAAGATGAAGGCAACCTGAAGGCTCCCTTTTCAATAGATACTACCCTGATATGTAGGGAAGGGTGCTACTCCTTTCCCTGGATTGGTTCACTTACCTTTGATCAATACCTTATAATGCTGAGTGTTAAGCAAGGAGGCATCAAGTACCATTTTTTGAGGTTTTGCATGACTTGACCTGGTATTGAACCCTAGCCTCCCAGACCATTGGCCAGCACTCTAACCATTATACCAATGGGCTGGTCACCTAAGGTGTTTGGTTTATTGATAAAAGCTAAATGTCATAAAACTATGTAAATTGTAATGCTGCCATTTATTACTAATGATGAACTTAACATATTTTGTTAACAAGAAAACTTTTTTCTTCTCCAGGGATTAGTGCAACACAATCTTTCCATATGCTAATAAAGTTCTAGGAGAATGGATTATGCATATTTCAATATCTATGGATATCATCATCAGAATTTACATATCACTAAATTTTTAATATAATTCTAAAGGTTACAGTAAGCTTAGAATGTGTATATAAATAATTTTATAGGGCACAAATATGGTATTAATCCACGACACATTGAAAAAATATCCTACTGGTACACAGCATCAGATAGTTTTAGAAGCACTGGTCTACAGAAACACCAGTACTGAAGCTAAGGGAAAATAATCTAGTGAGAAAAAAATAATACAACTGCTTATTTCATAATTCCTAAATTTAGCATCTGCTTATTCATACCTTAAATAATTGTCAGTGTAGGTGAGAGATATAATGATGAGGCTCAGAATTAAGTGTTTCCTTAAAATGTCATTACTGGAATCAACAACATGTGTAAGGAAACAGTTTCCTAAAAGTAAAGGCAGATAGAGAAATGAAAGCTAAAAAGAATAAAAAATTATGAAATAGCTGCTTACAGGTAGTGGAACATGAAACAAATATAAAGATGTTCCTTTATCAACTGATTAAATTCCAAGAGAAAGAGCTAAAGTGAGTAAAGAAGAAAGTGAGATTCAAAATTACAGTGAACTATAATTACAATTATATACATCCATAAACTAAAGATAAACATGAAACACATTAAAGATCAGAACATGAGAAGACATCTTGAGAAGCTTCTTTAAATAGAATTCATCTTAGAGCTAAAGTAATTAGTAAATGCATACACCAAACTACTGATTGACTTTTCATGAAACAATTATACATTAATTCAATTATAATTAACCAAATGTCATGTTTCTCCATATGCGTAACTCAAGGACGGATAGAGCTATAGCCACCAAATTTACAGTATTTACTAATGTGAACTCAGCACATAATTAAGTATATCAGTTTTTGAAAATCATAAAATTTATAAAGTTTTTAGGAAGAGGTTTGATTTACAATGTAAGATCAGGATGTTTGAGAAAAATTGATATCATTTCATAATCTAATAATTTGACCAATTCTAATTCAAATGATCTCAGATTTTAACAATTTGTATAGAAATAACTAAAAATTCTATGTTTATTTTTTCTTTTCAGGTATAGAAATGATATTCACATAAAAACGAAGTGTTTAAACATTAAACAAAGAATTTTGCATTGTTTCTAGACATGCTGTCAAAATTTGAGATCATTTGAATGAGAATCTCTCGAGTTATTATTAGATTACAAAATGATACCAATTTTTCTGAAACACTCTGTACATCTCGAATAATATAAAATTTTTTGAAACACTCTGTATAATGTTAAAATGGATCCTTACTTTGTATTTATCAAGGTAGCTAAATAAAATCTTTTCCTTATATTTAACCATATAAAGTAGGTGTTTAAATAGA
The DNA here is from genome assembly GCA_963585895.1 of Sepioteuthis lessoniana. NCBI lineage: Eukaryota > Metazoa > Mollusca > Cephalopoda > Myopsida > Loliginidae > Sepioteuthis > Sepioteuthis lessoniana. Next base: position 136,215 of record CAUZXS010001947.1, read on the forward strand.
AACTAAAGTTAGGAGTTTTTTCTACTGACAAGAAAATCTAGACTTTAAAAACAATCTTTTTGTAATGTTTCAATCTTCAGTACAAGCTATGACCACAAGGATGTCATCAAAATTAAAGTCTTGATGGTCAAGACTAAATCAATGATTTTTCCCCAAATAGCTTCACTAAGGAATAATCTAATAAATACACAGTTCAAATTTATGATCTATTGAAGCTAAAGGTCTTAATTAAGCCTTCTGCAGAAACCTTTTTTAAGATGCTTTTTTATCAATTTAGGTAAAAACACAAAGCTAACATAAGACAAGCAGTTCCTACTCTAATTTTGTAATTATACAATGATTTCCAAAAACACTTCTCCAAAAATCATAGAACACCACAAAACACTGAAATTTTGGCCAAGAAGAAAAATAGCCAAAATCATCTTTCAAGAACAAAACAAACTTCAAAATAAATACTCAGAACTTAGAGCAAACTGTAGGCATGAAAACAAATTTCAACTAAGCCACTTGAAAATAAACAATGGCAATGACTAATTAAACTAAATAACAACAAAAATCAAACAAATTACTACTACTACAACCATTAATATAACCACATCGATAAACTAAACTACCCTTTCCATAATGCTATACAAAGCGTAGCATGACCCATACAACAGTATGTTTTTCAGAGAACATTTGCTAAGATATCAAATGAAGCAAAAATTATTTGTTTGAATATATGAAAAAACAAAATTCTATTGATATAAAAAAATCTAATAGATGAAACATTAGAATAAAAAGTCTTTGGTATTATTATTTTTCAGGTGGCTTAGTAGGCGTTTGTTTTCATGCCTACATTTAGATATAAGTTCTGATTACTTATTTAGAAGTTTGTTTTGTTCTGGGAAGTGATTATGGCTGTTTTTATTTGTTATAAATTAGTATTTGATAAAATAATAATAATAAAGTCTTATTATTAATTAAATACATAATTGTTTTGAAAAAAACTGTTACTGAAAATTATTAATTAACTTTGTAATTGCTTTGAAAAAATGATATTAAAAATCATTAATTATTCTTAATTGAATTTTATTTGCTTTCTTGAATTTTTTTAATAAAAACAAATTAATATCAGATCTTATTTTTGGGTTTAATTTTTTTTCACTTCCTTCCCTCGTGGAGAAAAACATGATTCATTGAATTTTGAAAAAAAAAAAAAAAAAAAATAGTGACTACAGTTTTTTTTAATTCAATTTCATTAAAAAACATGTTATCTTTTAGAAACCCAGAATGAACTTTGGTAAACACTGCACTAGACAAATATAAATTTCTCATAAAAGGTGTGTTTATTCAAGTTTCATTTAGAGACAGGATAGTAAAAAGTTATATTAGGTAAAGTAACCCAAGATTATCAAGCAATTTCTTTTATGTATATATTTACCAACAGAGCTACTTGTTTCAAGATATTTCTTGTCAGTTGTTTTCCAAACTCCCAAACCAATCAAGGTAAACCTTTATTGAATTCTTTTTCCATATAAGCAAATGTCTATGTACATTCTTGGCAACTGTACTAACAACAATAAAAACTTATTGTGATAGATGCACTGTTTACTTAGGTGCAAAACTGGTTTCAAGATGTAAGTAGAAAAGACACAGTTTACAATTACGGTCGTAGATCTTTGGTCACACCTTGGCAATTTCACAGATTATTGCTGTCAAAAAAAGTCAACAAAGTTCTATGAGGTGGACAGTTTAACTTAATTAAGAGAACTTCTTCAAGACTTACCAAAATTGGCATGGTTACCGGCTGTGGCAATAAATGACCATCGCTAGAAAGGCTGACCAGGGCCAAACTGAAATTGGGAAAAAACAAAATGATAAGTAAAAGAAAAAATAATTTCATACATGAGAAAATATCAGTAAAGAAATTTTAAGTACATGATTATCTTATATACATACATATATATGTACAAAGATATATATATATATATATATATATATATATATATATATATATATATAATTTTTCATCATCAGAAAAATATTACATAAGCATGTGGATCAAAATTCAAATGCCTCCTGAGTATGACACTCAACTGCATCTGGTAGTGAGGCTACAGTTCTAGAGCTGTGAAGACTGTAAAGTTACTTCTACCTTACCATTACTTCCTTGCCCACTCTGAACCTGTTAGGGTTCTATCTATGGATCAAATAATCTGTTTGAAAATTATTAGTATTGTATAGGAATGCTTGAAACCATGTAACTGTGTTCAAAAATTACTATTATTAATTTATTAGTTACTTGAAAGTATATAATTATGTATAAATCATTAGTATTAAACTTATACTTGAAACTGTGTGCAAATTAGTTGTTTTAGATGGGAGTACTTAATACTGTGCAAACAAATGATGATAAGCAAATAAAAAACTACAATTAAAGAAATACAACTGTACACTGAAAATATAGTTATGAATACAACCAAACATTCATAAATAAGTCAAATAACCTCTAAGGTTAAACAAATATAACTGTGTGAAACATATGATTATTTAAAAAAAATAATCATTAATGAGAAAATAATACTTTATAGGGAACCATATAACTATGAGCAAACTATTTGTATTAAATACCAGCCATTAGCATAATGCTAGAGTATTCCTCAATGGCCCAGGTGATCAGGGTTCAATGCCAGGTCATGTCACACTAAAGACTCAAAAATGATACTTAATGCCTCCTTGCTTAAAACTCAGCATTATAGGGTCTGGATCAAGAGTAAGTAGAGCAATCCAGAGAAAAAAGAGGTGCCTTCCCTACACCTCGTTATAGTAGTTATGGAAAAGGGAGCCTTCAGTTCACTCTCAACAACAGGTGGCTAACTTACTTATAGTTACTTGAAGCTATAATTATTTGCTATGGATTATTATTATCATTAGTTACTTGAAATGATATAACTGCTAGCAAATTCTTGGTGTTAAAAGAATACTTAAAACTATATAAAATGTTTGCCATAATAAAAGCTAGCGGCCTTAGTCGAGGGTGACCCGAAAGCTCCTTTTTCAATAGCTACTATACCGAGGTGTAAGGGAGGGTGCAACTCCATTCCCAGGATTGCTCCGCTTTACCCTTGATCCTTACCTTATAGCGCTAAGTGTTAAGCAAGGTGGCATCAAATACCATTTTTTGAGTCTTTGGTATGACTTGACTAGGGATTGAACCCCAGTCTCCCAGACCATTGGCGAACACTCTACTTATAAGACCTAATTAAAATTTTACAAATAAATTAAATTTTGGCATTAAATAACTCATAAAGGGTTGATGTGCAGGGTGTTCTGGGTATGATACTAAACTGTCTCTGGTGAGGCAACAAATTTTGTCATGAGCAAGTTAAAAAATCAGATTTACAAGAATGCAGGTATCTGGGAATAAGTAGCCTGAAGAAGAAGATATATGATATTCTCTTTACTGACTTGCTTTGGAGGCTGTGGAGTACTCCTTTTTTGCCATTATTCTCAGGTCAATTCTGACCCAGAGTGGTAGTATTTAGGATCCATGTATGGGTCAAAGATATCTACTTTAAAATTATCAATATTTGATAGGATCATGAACAACCCCCCCACTAAGAAACAACAACACAAGAAATATAAATATAAACATATAATGAAGGTGTAAACATAGAAAAACCAGAGACAGGTTGACATGCCATTAAAATCAATCAAGCAATCATACCATATTTGCTTCCTATTCAAATGGTTGCTCCTGTACACAATACAGTTATGATTGTATTTTTTTTGTTAGGAAATATGACAAGAGGTACAACCATTCTAAGTCAGATTGAACCAGGAATTAATGGAAATGAAGGGCTATGCACGCAGTTCAATTATGAATAATTTTCAAACAGATCTATTAAACCCATAGATGGAACCCTAAAAAGTTCTACTACTACTCTAATTCAGAGTAAACCTGATGGCAATGGAAGGGTACTCCACACTAACAAGATTTTCAGAAAAGGAGCCTCAACATCAGATGCAGTTTAGTGTCATATCCAGGACACTAATTTTTGTGTGGATTCTTAACCCTCTGCAAGAGATATATATATGGTACCCAACCATGCATGGTTGAAACACTTGGAGAAAAAGGTAGATGGAACTACACAAGGATGATACATGCTGTTCTGAACAAATCTTAGAAGCAGTACACTACAAAACAGCAGCTCTCTGGCCACTTACCTCCCATCTCACAAACAATATAAGTAAGATGAAGAAGATATGCTGTGAGCTGTTAGAGAAGCAAGGACAACCTCATAAGCAATAATCTCCCATAGACTTGCACTCATGTGTTAGCTTATCAGAAAAAACTTACATTCATCAGTTCTGCATGGGTACAGGATTCTGTGTAGAGAAACTACCATGTGTGATGGCTTATAGAGATGAATAGCAAGAGAGAGTCTGAGGAATCCATGCTGTCATCATACCTTGATGATAATGAAGCATTTTAAAGTAACGTTTTCTTTTTTTTAAACAATTGTCTTAAGCAGGAAAACGTAGCACAAGGAGCTACCAAAATTTGGAAGATGCAGCAGCGAAAGGGTTAATACCGTTTTGATAAGAAACAAATCTTTTGGCAATATGAAGTCGTCTGAAAACCAATGAAAAATTTACACCATCAAATATAACAATAAGACAGTTTAAAATTCAAACGTAATTGTAGCCTGAAAACCAGAAAGCAATTACCATTAATGAGAAACACTTTTGCTCATTGAAGGACTTGATTTTCTGCCAGGATTCATTAATGGATTCTTTGGTGCATATATTTTTAAAGAGTTTCACTCATCAAAGAATTGGAAACGAGTCAGACATTGATTTAGAGAGAAATTTCAGCACAATGAATGTCCCATGAGAGAAAAAAAGACTTCATAGCAATCTTAAAGAAAATTTATTTTATTTTCAGTAAGGTACTTGCTGTAATGACATTCCCTTTGGGGTTGCAGGTTCAAATCCAATTATCAACACATAAATAATAAAAGAAAATAATATGCTGAGGAAAATATTCCCCATCATCTATTCAGTTTGTTATATACATCCTTGTTAATTTAGTCTTTCAAATGAAAATATTTTCATTAACACTTTCTATATATACCATTAACTGATTTCATGTAGAGCAATAGAAAATCTAATGAAACCACTTGAAATATATTTAGACTTGTTTGTGTATGTGTGTGTGTGTATATATATAGAGGGAGAGAGAGAAAGCACACACACACAAAGAATCAAATCTATGGATTACAGCAAACTAATACTTGCAGAACAAAACTTCCATTCAGATGGTCATGATTTTAACAAAGATTCAAGGTTTACCATCATAGAAAGGATAGTAAAAATACATTAGACAAGATTAGAAAAATAATGGAAACACAAGATGATAGATGGATAAAGCACTTACAAACACTGAATCCAAATGAATTTAACATGAAACTTCCTTTAAATTTGGTTGGTTGGTTGTTTTACAGCATATCAACCCTTTTTGGGTCATTTAACACTAAATTAAATTTCAAACAGTTTAGTTTAGTATAAGTATAGTCTTAGTTTACAAAAAATTAAATGTCGAAAAACAGTTCTATTTCAAACAATTTAGTTTAGCATAAGTACATAGTTTAGTTCTATTTAACCCATAGATAGGACCCTATCAGGTGATATCACTTTGGGCCAGAGTGGACTCGGGAGCAATGGCAATGAAAGAGTACTCCATATTCCCCAAGCTCTAGTATAACTGGAACCTTACCATGTTTTATGTCATATCCAGGACACTCATTGGGGGGCGTTACCCCTCTGCAGAGAAGCAGTCTGTGTATTTTACAGCCCCAGCCGACTGGGCAAGAAACTTCCTTGAAATAGGGAGAACAGACTTAGGATGACACATAAACACCAAAATGAACAAATAGACAAATAAAGAAACCAAGCAGTCGCAGCTAATTAGAAACATACTTCTCCCACACTTAACCTATACCTTCCAAATAGAAAAACTCATTTATCAGATCCCCTTACAATATATATATATATATGTATAAAAAGATGAGTTGAATACACTTGCATACCAGAAAATAATTTTATTTCTGCAAATAGATATGCTATCTCACTAGGATATTTTTCATCTCTTCTCTTAAAGAATATCAACTGCTTTAAAAACTTTTCTCCTGACAATGACCTAAAGTTGAAACTAGTTGAAAACTATAATAAAAAACATAAAAGAAATATTCCAATTTGTGTTATCACATTTGTGCATCTTTTTATATGTATAGAGAGAGAGAAAAAAAAGAAAAGTGGAATGAGAGAGAGAGAAGGAGCAAGTATATTTTCCATCATTCATGATGGGATTATTTATATATTGGTACTATTGCCTGTCCATAGTTTCAAGGCAGCATGTCATGTTACTGCATTTTCAACACAGCAAGATCCGTCAAGTGAAATCCTTTCAAATCACAAGAAAGAAAGTATGGGAAGTAAAAAACCCAGAGAAAATAAGATGGTAAAAAGAGAAATTGAAGTAGAAAGAAAGATCATGAATTGATATAGAAAAGGACAAAGACTGAAATCGAGACGTTTTAGTGAGAGAGGAAAATGAAGAAAGTAAAGAAATTTTTTGATTTTTATAAATGGCATATAAACTCCTTCTGGTTTATTTAATGCCAAATTTTGATTCATTTGTAAATGGTTGATTATAATCATAACTATATTTTCAACATTCTATTGCAGCCATTTTTTAAAATTGTACTTTTTGTATTTGACTATAATAATAATAATAATAATTCCTTAGCACAGTTATATGGCATCAAGGTTTCTTTGTTTAATGGCATATCAACCTTCAGGATATGGTATGAAGTATTCCTATCTAATACAAATAATTTGCAAATAGTTATATGGTTTTAAGTGTTCCTATTAATACCAAGAATTTATTCACAGAATGCTGTTATGTGTCATATTCAGGATACTCTCTGTGAAGAGGATGCAGATGGAGCATTCTGAGTACTACCAATAAGAGGAAGAAAATGAGAAAGAGAGAGAGATTATATAGTGGACTCTACCAATGAAAAAAGAATTCCCATTGTCTAATATATACAATACAAAGACTTAGAGTCACACAGAGGTCAATGGAAAGGTGAATATAGGGAATAACTTGAGGAGATTAGATAAATGAACACAAATCAAAAATCAGACCAAATTATCAAAAATTATAAAGCAACAAATATGGAAGTAAGCAGAAGAAATAACAAGAAGTAGGGATAATATAGAGTGTAAATAGTTAGTAGAATGGTGCTAAAGAAATAACAAGCTTAGCAGAAAAAGAATAAACAGAACATGGAGAGATGATGACTAATTTTTTTGTTGGTAGTGTTTATGGTATATCAAATGTTGTGTTTATTTAAATCCAAATCCTGTTTAAATATGATTTTTAAGTGAATAGTTTATAGGTAACATTTTTCAAAATGAGCTAGAGCTCATTTGTTTGCACACAGTTAAATGATTTCATGTATAGTAAATGATTGAACAGTTCCATTTGACCAACAGATGTGATTCTAATAGGTACTGCCACTCCAGGTCAGAGCAGATCTGGAAGTAATGGAAATTAAGGTTTACTCCACATTCCCCAGAGCTCGAGAACTGGAATATCACCATCAGATTGTTAAGTGTCTTATCAAGTACAGTCGTTACAGGTCTTACCCCTCAGTAGAGATGCAGCAGACTGGGGTAAATGAGAAGATGAAATTGCAAATTTGCATGTAAGGCATTGCAGAACCTAACACATTTAAAGTCATCATGGAACAAATCAAAAATCTTCTTTGTCATCAGTGGACACAAAAGGGTTGATGATATATATATATATTAGGCTGAGTAAACAATGTTATGATTTTACAGTCATCTGTTCATGAAATGTCGTATAATTCTTTAAAGAGCCTTTAAAAATAACTAGATGATCTAATGGTGTAATGGTTATCGTCGCCGTGGTGTAATGGTTATCGTCGTAGGAAATGGACATGGCGACACGAGTTAAAATCCTGGACGAGACTGATTACATTTCACATAGCACTAATACCCTTGGGAAAGGTATGAATCCAATTATTATCCCTCCAGCTATGGATAAATAGTAGGACAGACTGGTTTCTTCAGCCTTGGTGAGGTAACTAGTCTAGGAGAAGGAAAACTCTGAATTCAAACCTGTTAAACTCCGCTTAAAAATTGACCTTGTGTCATATCCTGCCTGAGCGGAGGGGTTGGGTAAATAGGATGATCTAAAAAGCCATTGGGTTTCCATGCTAAAAGTTATCTATGATGATCTATAAATGCTGAATTCACAAAATTATCAGACTAGAAACTTGCTACTTTCACTCCACTGGCTTTGAAATTATTCCTGGAATTCTTCATTGAAATATTTGGGTTATTTTTCACAGTTCTTAGAAAAAAATGTTCTGGTTAGAACAACAATTCCTTTCTTTTATCATGTCCATGTTTCTCCCTTGAAATTTAGAATGATGTAACAAACAGATGATTTTGGGATAGAAAATTATCCACTGCCTAAAAAAAGAACATCATATTAACTGCCCAAGAAAATGACATTATACTCACTGGCTTATAAAATGATGTCATATTCACTGGCCAAGAAAATGACATCATATTCACTGCTTAACAAAAGGACATCATATTCACTGCCTTACAAAATGACATAATCTTCCCTGCCATACAAAATTTAATCAGATTTACTACCTTAGAAAATCATATCATATTCACTGCCTTACAAAATAACATATTCACTTTCCAACAAAATGAAATTATATTTATTGAAAATAAGAATTTATGTAGCTTATACAAGATTTCCAAGAACAAAATTCACACAGGTTTTAGAGTAAAGGTAAAGAAATGCCACCACAAAAATGTAACAAACTAAATAAAATTCACAGGAGAAGAAACAAATTATAAACATGCATTGCAGTGGCATTTTTTTTGTAGTGGTTTAAAAAAGAAATGTTTGTTACATATTAGTTTTAACTATAGATATAATTAGATCATACTGTGTTAAATATGGTGACACATGTGACCAAAAAAAAAGATATTTAGTTCTCATGTATAATATACACTCTTAACTTTCAGGTGGAAAAATCTGAAAAATAGTGCATCTTATGAACAAATAATTAAGGTATATATATATATATATATATATATATATATATATAATATATAAGATCTAAGGTATTATTGATAACAGGTAAAAGTCACTTGGGTATGTAAAGATTAATATGAGGTAGCTTTAGATCAATTGTTTTTACCTATGTTAGCCAAACTAAATAAAAATTCTGCCTGGTTTAGAAGGTTTAAATATACAAGCTTAACTGCCTTCAAGCTTTTCATGGACAGCAGCCAACTTATAAACAGAACACAGCCACAATGTACAAGTATATGAATCCAATTTGCAACCTCTCAATCTATTTATTGAGATTTTGATTGAAGTCCCAGTCATCTGAAAGGACGAGAATAAATCAACACAACATCACTCACTTAAGCGCTGTCAAATTTTGCTTAAACAGGCTAAATGCTGGCCTGACCAATGAATGACAAAGGTTACACCCAATAGTGCTTATCTCAAAGGGAGAGGGTCAGTGTGTGAGGGTTTGGAGAAAACATCTCAAAGAATTTTGTTTTGCCTCCTCAATGTCATCAGAAACTTCAACTTGATGCCACAGCAATAAACCAAGTTATAAGTGAATAATATTAGATGCTGTTTGGTGCCACCAGAGTTGTGAAGAATTTCCATTGGGAAAGCATTACAGAAATCGGTTGGTACCATACTAATGAAAGGTCTATGATAGTAACATTTAGTACTCTGCTGTCAATATACGAATACTTCACTTACAAGGTTGATCAGTGTTAATAGTCACATATGACCAGCCATGTTAACCCATGATTATTTAATGAGCTTTTATTCTCTCTCTCTCTCTCTCTTTCTCATTTACAAATTGATCTCAAACAGTAAAGGCAAAAACCCCACATCTCTTAGCCAGCACATATACTTTTTACTACTTTTGACAACACTTACCATTGTTTAAAGCTTTTAATGAGTAAAGATAAGAAACCTATTATGTGTGAATGTATGAGTAGCATAATTATTACCAAAATGTAAAGGAAGGCCTAGCATAATGGTCGTAATCATAAAAAATAGAATCAGCAACCAGAGTTCAAATTTTGGACAAGGCTGTTTGGGTTTCATTTTGTGCTAATGCCCTTGAGAAAGGCATGAACCAATCTTGTCTTGCTTCAATTATGAGTGAATAGGAGGGCAGGCCAAATTCTTTACCCTAAGTAAGGCAGCTAGTCTAGAAGAACAAAAATAAGAAGAATTCAAACTTGCTTAAAATTGACCTTGGGTCACATTCAGCCCATGTTAGAGGGACTGGGTACATACTAACATGCAAAATGAAATTGGCAAGAAGGGTTCAAATTCCAGCCAATGCTGTTTACATTTGCTTTTCTCTAATGTCCCTACAAAAAAATATGAAACCATCTATTCACCTTGTCTTGCTATCGAGCCTCAATTGGGCAATCGGTCTCAGAGAAGGACAACTCTGAATTCAACACTTCTATCATCAGTAGGCCAGCATTACTCCATATGCTTCACATTCTTTGTGGAAAGTCTGTTGAAGAGGGGGGTCAAAAGAATGCATTGGTAAATTATTCTCATATATTGCCTAGTCATGAGCAAGTTAAAAAATCAGATTTACAAGAATGCAGGTATCTGAGAATAAGTAGCCTGAAGAAGAAGATATATGATATTCTCTTTTCTGACTTTACAGCTGATAGCATCTTTATTATGGCTCCAGTATAATAGCAAAAATATATTGGCTGTTTTTTTCATGTCTTTAAAACATTCAACAAGATAACATTATATAATACAAAAGTTGTTCCTGGATGTGTTATTTCTTAATTACTTACGTTGTAAGTGTATAGAAAATGGCCATTGTTCCCTGGATAATAAAATTCAAAAGTTAGCATATTCTTTATGCATAAATTTGAAAATTTGTACATTTTCATTTTCGTAAGATCTGAATAAAACAACATATGAATAAAAATTTACATATATTTATACTAAATTGATACAAAAAGGAATAAAAACATCAAGAAGTAAGTAAAAGATTCTCTATCAACTACTCAGCACTGAATCTACTGGGAATGAACAGGAAAATGGGGTAAATTTTAAAATTTTATCACTCAGTTCATAAAAGTAAAGTATGAAGAGAAAAACAGATCTTCTCAATTTGCTTAAGGTTTATGTAATTGAGAAATAATAACATTTTTTGGTCTAGAAATAAGATAAAGTAAAAATGTAGTTACACAGTATAATACGGTGGCACAAATTAGCTAAAAACTTATCACCAGAAAAATTATGATTGACATACCATTAAAATCAATCAAACAGTCAAAGGGTTATCAAATGCATACAGGTTAGGGAATTGCATTCATTGTACATTTATATTTACATTTGTGCAATTGTTTTTACACACAGTTACATGATATCAAGTATTCAAATAATTTGCATAAAGTTGTGTTGTTTCAAGTATTCCTATCTAATACTAATCATTATATATTCAAATAGATCTATTTGACCCTAACAGGTACTATCATTCTGGGTCATAGCAGACCTGGGAGTAATGGCAATGAAGAGGTATTCCACAATCTCCAGGACTGCAGATTCAACATCAAATCCAGTTTTGTGTCATACCTTTTTGATGGGGTTTTTACCCGTCTGCAGACGATAATCAACATATTCTAAGCCCTGCTAATAGGACAAATGACCAGAATAAGGGACCAGTTAAAAAAAAGGATTAGAAAAATCTATGATGTAGAAGCAAAAATCATAGCAATTCAGGAGTATGAGACCTTGGAAAAATGGTGAGTTTGTGTTAATGACAACATTAGTAGAAGAGGGCAGTGGAGTGGTAGTGGAGGAGGAGGAGCAGTACAGAAAGATACTTACTATTTATAAGCTGACTTGGAAAGAACCCACCTACCCAATATCAGGAGCAAATGAGATAGATCGCTTGTGACAGGTGATGAGGCATGTACGCCAGCAAGGTTCTTCTGTTACTTCTGCAGCTGGCCTCTACACCTAAGAGTCACTTGGATGCATACAAATTGTAGCCGTGATATCAACACTTTCAACTCTGACCAGTGTGGTCTGCAGGAGAGGAATACACAAATCTAATTTTCTGTAAAGGCCTGAATGAGGATTGCAAGGGTAAATCCCACATGGGACATTATTTTTATACTACGTAATGTCTATAGTGGCACACATCAAGGTTTGAATAGGAATAGCTTGTTTTGGCACACTGACATCTATTGGGGTCATTTAGAAACAAATATAATTTTGCTTCTTTTAGAGACAAAACTGTACTACAGTTTTTTTTTCTTTAGGCATGGTTAGTAAGTTGTATTCTTACTGAGTGTTCAGTATCTCTGGTTTTGTGCCAAGCTAAGGAAAGCTTAGTAAATGATTACTGTCTCTTTTTATGAATGAGAATAAACTATGCATAATAATAGATCATTCAACTACTTATGGTCTTTAAGCCTTTCCTTGATACATTTTTCAATTTTTTCAGCAATATATAGATATCTAAAGAAATATTACTTTAAAACCTTCATGTCACAATTAAATGTTGTAAACTGGATTTAGAATATTAAAAATGTTATTTTCTGAATAAAATCAGAAAATCTATTGCTTTCTTCAACTATAGTTACATATGTATTATATCTCATTCTTATTCAGAGATTCCTCAGCAGAGGTACAATATAGACCAGCAAATGGAACATAGCATAAAATTTTACTATATTTGTATGCAAACATTGTGAAAGGAATTCAACTATAGTTGCATACAACAAGGACAGAGAGTTCAGTCTATCCTAATAATGGTAGGATTCTCCACCAAGTGAAATATATAAACATGTATGAAAGAAACATTAGAGGAGGAGGAGCACAGACCACCATCTTGATTTACACAGATGAATTCTAGTGGCACAGAAAGTCTGAGCTGATTAACAGCAGTTGCACAAGTCAAGGCATTTTGCGAGATTCTAGTCACTAGTCAAAGTCTGCCGTAATGATTTGATTTAAGGTTGTTGGCTCCTGCTTTTCATTTCTGAGTTATATTTCTCCAAGATTGGTTGCTCACTAAGGCCAGAGAGCCCAGTCTTCTCTAATAATTTATCAATAGTTAATAGGAGAAATCACAGTCATACCTTTTCTAAAGGTATTGGGTCAAAGGGAACACAAAGAGCCAAAGACAATAATTTGAATGATCGATCAATTCATTTTATCAGCACATCGACCTGTCTAGGGTTATTTTATGCTAATGGTCAAGGGAGTGCATTAATTGTATATTTATATTGACATTTTTATTTGGTTGTTTCCTAAGCATTTTTTGTAGACAATTATCAAATATTCGTATCTAATACAATTAATTTGCACACAGTTGCATAATTTCAATAATAATATGATTTCAAGTCATTCTTTCAATTTAATAATAGTCATTTGTTTATGGTTTTATGTAATTAATATTGATAATTCTTAAAAAAACAATAACTATCAAATCATTGATACTTCCACAAAATTCTTTTTTATAAAAGTAATAAATATAGATAAACATGAACAAAAAAACAAGAACAATCTTCAGATAACAAATTGATTAATTCAGTTTGCCTACCTCTCAAAGCCACTGTATTTCCTAGAAACAAAATGGGAGTAACTTTTCTTAATACAAACAATTTACACACAGTTATATATCAAGTATTCCTATTGAATACAAATAATTTTCAAACAGATCTATTCAGCCCATAAATGAGACCCTAACAGGTTCTACAACTCAAGATCAGAATAAACTTTGGTGTAACGGCAATGAAGCAATACTCCACACTCTCCCGAGCTTCGGAACTGAACTCTCACAATTAGATTCAGAGGATACAGTCAGTGACAAAACAGAGAGAATTTGAATTCAGCTTTCTGATTCCATTTTTCGTACTGATAGCTATTACCCCGCCAATACCTCCACTAATTTCTTGCTTATTAAATTGATAAATACAGATACAACGTAGACAAAAACAAGATTTGAAAGAGCAATCCTCAGATGACAAACTGATCAATACTATTCTGCTCTCTCTCAAAGCTACTGTATTTCCTAGTAACTAGAGAGAAATGACTGAAAGTAATAACAATACTATATTATATATTCAATAAAAATATATAAGCAATATGCCCACAATCTTAAAATCTCTTTAACTATCAGATTATTTTTCATTAAATTATGCATGTCTGCATAGGCAGATAAGAAAAATATGTGCAAATAAAAAGCATGATTGTGGAAGCATCTGTTTCTTTTTTTTTGCTCAAGAAAAACTGACAACTTTTTTAGTACACACTTGAAAAATCTGTGTATAAATGAGAAAGAGGCACAAACATGCACACTTATGCAGATATATGCACATATTTCATCTATTTATGTATACAAACATATGTACGCACAAAACATGTTTCTGTCTGTAAGTAACTTCCTTATAAAAACCTGAATGTTACTTGTTTACACATGCGCATCTGAAGAAATGCAAATAAGTTTTGACAAATCAGAATATACATTTATCAAGGCAGAGAAACGTGTGCACAGTTTTCACTCATCAAATACATGGTATCCATTTACACACACATGCACATGCATGCATGCATTCAAACTGAAAATGGATACACATGTAAACTGAAAGCACAAACAGGTATAACATTTCCATAAATCTTGCATATATTAGCATTGAATTTTTGCATACATACCAAAAGTGCTTTAAAAATGTGCACATACAACCGTGAACATGCAGTCAGATTTACTAAGACTCACACGATGTAAAAATACAGATTTTCAGAGTGAAATAGAAACATAAAGAAATTAAGTCTTGATTGATTGATTGACCGATTTTAATGGTGTGTCAACATATCTTGGGTTAATTTATGCCAAGAAGTTATGGAATTGCATTCATTGCACGTTTTTTGTTTCTCCAGAAGTATTTTTATTCATGATACCACTGAAAATAAATTTTAAACAGATCTATTTGACCCATAGATGGGAGCCTAACATTTACAACCACTTGAAGTCATAGTGCACCTGAGAGTAATGGTAATGAAGGGGTACTTTACACTTTACAGATCTCTAGAACTTAACATCAGATGAAGTTTTGTTTCATACCCAAGACAACCTTTTTTTGCAGGGGGTACAGTCAGCATAATTTAAGTCCTACAGACAGAGCATGAATAAATTAAGATTCTATACTAAGTTTATGTAGTGGAAGAATCAAGGGTGGTTTCTTATAAGAGAGAAAGATTAGTGCTTATATATATATATATATATATATATATACAAATGAATGTTAAGTAAATTAAGACCAAATTATATTTATATGCAAATTTCAACTAATAATGAATACAATACATTGACTACAACACACACACATATATATGCAAGAATAGGTGGCAGTTACAAATATTTCAAGCTTGCAGTTGTATATTTAAAAAAAAGCACTCAGTGATTTGATACAGAAGCAGAGTTAGTATTAAACTTAAAATTCTAAAATGTTGGTGCAATGGTTATCATCATAGGAAATGGATTTGTGCAAGCTAAGTTCAAATTCTGGACGAGGCTGTTTGTTTTTCATTTCAGTCTTGGAAATGATAAATCCATTTATTCTCTCAGCAATAGCTACAAAGAAGCGCAAACTGAGCTTTTTAGCCTTAATATGGCAAATGGTCTAAGAGAAGATAAACTGAATTCAAGCCCGCTGAACACAGCTTAAAAATTGACCTCGTGTCAAATCCTGTCAGTGGTGAAGAGTTCAACAAACAGGTCAACACTGTAACTTAGATTTTCACATCAGGGAAAACTAGGGTCATGTACCAAATGTTACTTGACTTTTAAATGGACCACAACATTATATTAGAAAAATAATAAAATTGCATTCATATAAAACTTTATTTTTAAAGTTTATTGAAGTTACAGTAGATGTTCAACAGATCCACCATTTTTCTCTACAACAACTTGGCAACTTGCTACCAACTGCTAAATGATTATAATTTCTTCTATTGTCTTTTGTCATAGGTAGTTCAAACCATGGATAATTCGCCAAATACTACTCTTTGGAATTTTGCAAACTTAACTAAAAGAATTGGAACTCACATGACCAAGAATATTTATAGCTTGCAATTTTGGCAGTATCCTTACCTTTTTCTTCCTGTTTTTTCAGTTTAGTGAAGGCTGAATATTCATTTAGGAATGTTGTTCCACCAAACTTAAATGGATTTATTAGAGCTGTTATTGACATAAGATCTTAGCATGAATTATATTAAGCTTTTTAAGCACAAATGGCTGATCTTGAATTTTCTCCATTTTCACAGAATGATTTTGTTAGTAAATATGTTTGCTAATTGTTTGGTTTGGTTTCTTTGATCATGGGATATCTAATGCCAAAGCCTTCCTTTTAGAAGAACAGCAATGATACTTGGTAATCCATACCAGGGAAGGATAAAGGGATTCATATCTTTCCCAAGGGTATTAATCCAAAAGGGAATGTAATAAAATGAATTGAGTTTGAACTTGCTTACTACGATGATGCAGGCCAAGGATACCCTATTTCCTAACTGTGAGTTGTCTCCTCCTCAAAAATAGTCAGGATGGGCAGGTCAGTGAAAGGCAGCCAAAGAAGCAAAGTCTAATTTGCATAGGTAATGGTTTGATAATTTGAATAGCTTTTGTTTTAATGATTGACCAGTCAGAGATAACTCTATTGCAATAAAAACTTGATATTCTTTTATGAGAGCAGTAAGACTTTTACCCTGAGGGCACCTCAGATGGTGTAATGGTAAGCAAGCTCCACTAGCAAACCTTCACGGGTGAGTTTGAGTCTCATTGGTTATCCCATTCATTTTACCCTGTGCCATATCTAAACAGAAAGCTTAGTAAATTACTAAGACTTTTACCTTGAGAGAGTGCAGACATCTATGCAGAATCAACATCTGTCCATAGATTCTCCGCAAACTCATACACTGAATAAAAACTTTTACTGTTGCTTATCTAATATCTAAATCCATGCTAAAATATATAAAAAAAAAACATTATAAAACTGTCATCATCATCTTCAAAGCATGCTGACACCATGGTTCTTAACTGTCTATCTCACCATCTGTCCCTATCAGCATTGGTAAGTGCTTAAGATAGCTTCCAGTGTCTTCTCTGAATTGATAAGTATAAGTTTTTTGCTCATTGGCCAACAATGGTGTGTCCATGTATAGAAATCAGTTGGAGAATGCTTATGAGTATCTCCTAACTTGTCCAGCAGTTGTCAGGATGTCTTGCTCATTTGCATGATAAGAGCTACGTGAACATACAGCAAATGTTTTGTCAGGTGCTTTTTTTCAGAATTTATTCCAAACAGCATTCAGCATTCTTGCACATTTTTCATCTAGCTTTTTTTCCAGGCATTTCATTAAAGTCTAATTGGTGTAACCACACAGTATTACTGACACAGCTATGTACTAAAAGGTAGATATTTTTCATCGTGTTTTTTAATTCATCTAAAAATCAAATGTTTTTTAGTACATTATATATATATATATATATATATATATATATATATATATATATACATACTAGTACACAAGCATAGTTTGTCATAAATGACAAGATTATTTATAGATAGGTACTTCAGCTTGTCTATGGATTCAAGTTAATGACATCAGTTGTGTCATTGAGTTGAGAATGCAGAAGCATTGATCTACTGAAATCCATTCAAATTACTCAAGTAAACTGAAGTAATAGAAAAAAGGTGGTTTGGTTCCTTTGTTTAATGGCATATCAACTTTTGTGCGTTATTTAATACCAAAGCCAACCTTGTAGAAGACAGTAGTAGCTTAGGAGTTCATTTCTTTCCCAAGGGTATTAATCTGAAAGTGAATGTAAATAGCATGACTGGAGCCCAAACTCACAATGATACTGAAGTTTAGAATGTTAACCTCTACACCACAGAGACTCCCACAGGAAAAAGGTGAAGGACAAATAATAAAAAGAGAATAAGATGAAAAGATGCAGAAAAGGGAAAAGACTGAAGCATAGAAAATTACAGTGAGTAAGAGAGAAAAAATTGTGAAGTCTACCTAGTTATTACCAAATAACAAAATCATGGATTGATACAAATTTATAGAATGTCTCTTGTAATCATTTTGAAATATCTTATTACTTTGCATTGAGACAAAGTTGTGTTACGAATATAAAAGTGATACTGTATTTTATATATATATATATATATATATATATATATATATACTTGCCAAGTCAATTCCTTGGGTATTGCTGTGATTGCAGGACAAAACCTTTTGCTTTGACAGTCGTCTATCACTTACATTTAAAGAACTGAGCCTTCAGGTATCATCAGAGGAAGTAATCACAGAAAGATAAATCTGGTGAGTGAGCTGGTCATGGAATGTTACCATTTTTTAAATAAGTTTCAATCAGAGATGCACAATGCTTACTATTCCATGCTATGATAGCAATTGAAATGGCATGACTGCTGCTGCTCAAACAAATACATTCCTCTTGTTCCTTGCTACTCATGCCTGCGTGATGGCAATTTCAAATCTGAGAGATCATTCTAATCAATCCTCTCTCTCTCTCTCGCTCTCTCTATATATATATATATCAACATGTTCTGCTGCCACCACAGATCTCCATGACCCTCTCT